>JAKWJA010001838.1:0-11578 GCA_027704765.1 Solanum habrochaites | reverse complement strand
GTAAGAATCCACATACTTCTATCTTGTGGGTTTATTCTTTGGGCTTTTCCGCTGTGATTCATTGGTTGTGATCTCTGCCAAGGTGTGAGTATTCTGCATCATTTAACTTTATCCATTATGTGGGATTAACAATATAGTTCCTTTCCTCTTTGTATCCTTTAGATTTGAGTCTTGCCATTCCAATGCTTTTCTGCAACTTCAAGCAATATTCTTTCTTTCTGAGTCATTTTATTTGAGATTTCCTTTTTGAATTTCTTGACCTACGAAAATTAAATATTGACGCCTTAAGTGGTTATTTTGCACAATAACTAACTGTAAGGAGTACCAATCTGCGCCTTCTTGATAATTAAAGATTAATCACAATATTAATAATAATCTTGATATTCATTTTCCTTATAAGTTAGTTGGACTTCCTGAGGTTTCATGTCTTAGTTCATCGATGCGATGCAACTCTCCCTCATCTTAGCTCCCCTGCGTCCACAGAGGAGCAGGAAAGACAATTGTTTTCTTCCCCCTTGTCATAATATAACTATTAGCAAAAACCATACTAGATATGCAAAGAAAAGAGATTATCAGAGTATTGCTAAATATTCATAGAACAAAACATCGGCCAGAGATATAAGGAACGTGCCACTATTGGAAGTTAGTGCAATAATGTAAAGTCACCAGTAGAATTTAATGCACCCCGTCAAGTACTTGAGGGAGTTATCACTTTTCCAGAGAGGTTTGTACAATGTTCCACATTTTCGCTACAGAACTGAGTATGAGGTCTGAATTGTAACATCACTCTTGATTGTTCGGAGTTGACTCTATTTTTGAGAGAGTCAACTGTGGCTTAAGAGATTTCCGTGAGATACTTCATGCTTGATCATTGGCATGGAATACCACAATTGACAGATTAAGGAAAAAACATTCTGTAAACGCCACGCATCATGAAGGGTTTCCAAGTATCGTTCTACAAGCAGTCGAGTTTTGACATCTTCATTTTCTGCAATAAAAGACCGGCAGAATCACCGAGATTCTTGAGGTTAGGCTGGAGAGTCCGCCCCAGATTTGACTTGCGTCCTTTTTTACCCACTTTTGAACCACATGCACATAACCCCGTACTAGAAATTTATGAAAGATCATAAGTTGCATTTACTAAAGAGGGGGGTAAACAAATAAAGATCCACAAGATGGTCCACAATATTTCCTCGATATGAAACGCAAGAGGGCGACTTGCCGTGAATTCAGAGTTTTCAAAACATCCGAATGTACACTCTTGATACCATTCAGTCCATTGATGCACTATTTTTTAAGGGGAACTAGGGACCAATACATTCGAGTAGAAATATTAATCAAGGCCTTCACAATAGATGTGTGCCCACGATATTTGGCGAGTACTATTCCGAAAACATAGCTATAAGGCCCACAGTCGAAATTTAATATGCGGGTTCGGCCCCACCTCTCTTTGCACTTTAAGAGAAATTTTTAAAAGACATAGGTCCTGTTTTTTTCATGTACGAAATTAACTAAAAACTATTACAAACACATTTCGATAACTTTCATGATGATAGAATTGCATAACCACAGCAACAACCTGTAACTCACCCTCTTATTGATATGGGGAGATTCGCATAATTAGGTGAACCGTTGGTCAAGAAAGCTCAAGACACACAAAGAAAAAAAGAGAGACCATGATAATGAGCTTTGAGATAGAAGCTTACGGGGAATGAGAGTCCTTTAATTTTCTTAGATCTAAAACTAGATCGGAGAACACTAGGGCGAGTTTTGAAGCGATCAATACAATCGATTCCTACTTCATACCCAAAATCGTTGCATGTCGGCGTTGAGAGAGAGATCAGGTAATTAGAGACAATGCTTCTCTGAATGCTTTTCTGATTATAGTAGAATCTCACTTCGTTGAGGAACTTAGACGAAGTATTCATGGATCCTACGGAGAATCAAAGAGAGAGAGAGGAGATGGTGTCTACTTCGCAAGGAACTAAATCAACACACGATTTCATTGAGTCATTAGGCGAGTTATTTTGCCATCTGAGATAAGAGTATAGAGAGAGAGGAAATAAATTAAAAAAAAGAGAGGGAAAAGAAAGGGGATCAGAGTGAAAGGGAAATGTAAGAGGGACTTGATATGAGAATGCACAGCGTAAGAGCGGAAAGAGGTCATAATTACAAAACAAAAACCAAGCAGTAGAAACACATTAATTTCAATAAGGAATAAAAATAAATGCAATAGTAATTACAATGGATTAGTCCAATACTCACTGCCCAATTCGATCTCTGAGCGAGCAAAATCTTTCCTAAAGAAGAGGTTTTTTTATAAAAATATCAGTAATTGAATTTTAGGGTATCAAAATCGAGTGAAAATAAAAACTGTTTCAATGTAATCACGAATAAAATGATGATTTATGTGGATACTTTGCCCTAGAACGATCACACTATATTTTGAAGACGGAAGTATTATCATAGATCTAATAACATTTTGTTGGGGATATGAAATATTATAATCAAGTATGATACGAGTCTTCCCATAGAAAATTGAGTACACAACCTTCAACCACTAACTTATTCTGTATTTGGTGGTGGATCAGGCAACCACAATTGTTTTTCCTCTATGCCATGAGACGTAGAGAATGCCCGGAGATTGGCATTTCCCTTAGTGTTTGTTTGTGTTTTAATCCCTACAAAGTAGCATTTGAATAAACCACAATTTTTTGCATCAAAACGAGTTAGATAGATGACCATAATCCCTGATCCGTTGTTTCCTATGAGTATCGAATGATTAGTTTTTACTACCACCGTATGTGAATTCCTTCGGAAAGCTTGAACTCGTGCAGACTTGCATATACTAGACATTATATTTGGGTCGACTGGACGTTATCCAGGTTGAGCCAACTCTCTCTCTATGCATCTTTTTATCCGACGTGTTTTTCCCAGATCATAAAAAAAAAAAAAAAAAAAAAAAAAAAAAAAAAAAAAAAAAAAAAAAAAAAAAAAAAAAAAAAAAAAAAAAAAAACAAAAACAATTTCAGAAACTTGACTACTCATTGGGGTACCAAAGGCTTTGCCGCTTTTTAGTCCAAATTTCTTAATAAAATTCCTTGGGTGTACTTTTCTTGACTAATATGTCCATAGTTAATGGTTTAATTTGAAATAAGTAGAGAAGTTGAATGTAACTGCTATGAAAAGACACATATCGAATTCTACTTTCATTTGATTTGGCAAAAAATTCTCGAATCTCCCGCAAAGAAGGATTAACACATTTTTTGTCCAAAAATAATATAACAACAATTTTATAAACTAAAGAATGAATAAACCGATCTAGGAATGAAGACGTTGTGTAAATTTAGAAAAAAAAAAAAAAATCCCCCTTTGAAATTTTTTAAAGCAAAAATGGACTCAATTTTGCATTACCACGCTTTTGGAACTTATTTTATTCTTCAAAGACCTTGGAACGTTTGTAAACAAAAATCAGGACCAGAAGATTTTTAAAACCGGGGTGATTGACTATAAATTCTTCGCTTTTAAATCATAAACACACTGTTTCACACCCATTGAAATGTGTAAAATTCTTGAAAGAGTCATAAGAGAGTAGAATTCAAATAGTTCTAAATTTTGCCACAAGTGAAAAAGTATCACTCGTAGCAGTACCAAAATTTTTTGTGAGTATCCCCTTGAGGACAGAACCTTATCTACGGATCCGGTTGGTCACCATGGCAAAACGAACCATTTTAAAGGTTAAACGAGCCTAAGAGAAGGAAAACTCCTATTTCCCCAATTGTCGTGTGCTATAGTCCACCATCTTTTTTGATGATATGGAATTTTGAGATATTCAAGATTATTCTATTGTAATGTGGCTAGCTCAATCTCTTTTGTGTTCTTAAACTCAATAACTGCTACCTTAGCAGACCAAAAACATCACAATATAGTGGGTTAAAAAGTGTGGGTGTTAGAGTTTCTTTTTTTCATTCCACTGATTTTTTGTAAATTTCTCATTGATTATCATTTCTTCATTAAATTATTTTTAAAAAGCTTTTGCAGCCCATATAAACAATGATTCTATAGTATCTCCAATTCTAAGAGTCTGAGTCCGATCTATTGATATTTGAAGAAAGCGCTCACAAGAATCATAAAATAGTTACAATTATGTGTATCTTTAAATTCTGTTACAACCAAATTATGTTTTCTCTTCTATTAATGAAAGTTTGGTTGTGGCTATTTTTTTATGGGATAGGACTGTGTTACACTATACAAACATTCATTTTTGACATCTAAATTTCTTCTTCTACTATTTGGTTCCTATATCATGTCCTACCTCCCGTGGGAGCTGGTCATCTACTAAATAACAATTTTTTTCATAATCTTCTTATAAATAAATTATCTTTTGTGTATCTTATTTTTACTAATGAGGTATCCAAAAGAAAAACATACAATAGAAAGTGTAGAAGAAGATTTTGTTTTTATTAAATCAGGATTAGGATTCAAAATAAAGTGAGGAAATGCAGTTCAAATATAGTACTATATAATTGTTAAAAATGTCATGTTTATAACCAAGAATTTTTTTTATACCCAGAATGCCTTCTTGAAAGGCGTAATCTATCACACAAAATGGTATAAGAGAAACATATATGGGGTTCTACAATAATGCTTCATCAGAATCAATATAGAAACTAACATGACTAGAGAACTAACTAGATATTCCTACTCCGTTGATGACGTGAGATTGGTAAATTTAGCATTTTGTGGTTATCAATATTAATTACTAGATGAGATTTGTCGCTAAAGTTAATACTCATGAATCATAGGTAAAAGCTTTTTATTATGTTTTCTGGTTCAATTTATAATGGACTTGAATACAGGGTAGTTGATTGTAATACATAGAGATTTCCTTATTCTTTCCTCGGAGCGAATCTAAGAAGGATGTTTCACTTCTTAATATAGAGATATACTGCCACAAATCAGGTATATTAAATAAAATCACGTGAAAAGAAGCAAGAGGTATAAGATAACCATAACCAAGTGTTGTGGGACCATCAAGTGGTTGATATTATAAACCCCCCAAATTAGTTTTCCTTTTGGTAGTTTACATTGTTATTTGGTTGTAATACAGTTTCCCCTCCTTTATATTTTGTTATATATCAATTGATGTATTCTCATCAAACCAAAAAGAAGATAAGAAATATGTCACGATCAACCTCATGTTCTTAAAGTAATATTCATGCCACAGAGTTTGACTTGTTTCTAAATTCATTATATAAACTATAATTGTATGACTTATTTGCAGTGGTTTTAAAAAGTACAATTCAATGGTAATGTTCTACAATAGCAATAATAACTACTTTACATATTTGAATCAAGAATAATTCTTTCAATTCTTTCTCTTTTTCCTCTTTCATTCGTTTTTATTTTTTTCAAAGAGCATATAGGGTTTCATCCCTTCTGTTAAGTCTTAGCAATAAGTAAATTTTTTTTAGATGTGCTAAGGTGAACAATTGCAATATGCTGCCTCTTGAGATGCAACTATAAGAGAGATGAACAGTGAATAATGAAAATAAAAAGAGAAAATGCAAGAGCGATATACTATTGTTGTTTGCATTGGCAGCAAAATATTGGTTTATTTGTCTCGTAGAAGATGTTTTGTACCACTTATACTTTAAAACTTTCCAAATGAATGAGAAACAACACACAATGTAATGAGAATGAAGTTAGTCAACAAACTCATTGACACGTTTCTATTCTTCCTATTGATATATGTGTATTAAGTGTAAAACTATCATAACCAACAAGAATATGAGAATTGAGTATGTTTTTGCCTGCTCATTTATTGAAGAAATAAGAACGGTTGAATGTCTATTTTTAGTAATGAAGGGTTTATTTTTTTTAAGCAAAGTATTTTTTTGTAAGACAAGATTGTTTAATTTTCAATATGAAAATTTCAACACGGCCGTGCCCCTGCTAGTATATATTATACAACCTATAGATTATTTTAGTTGGGAGTCTATTCAAAACAAATCTCTATGGGTATTATTTAAGGTAGGTGTGATATATCATTTGAGGACAAACAATAAGGATGCTCCATATAGGAATTCAATTACCAATAAGAGTTTCGTCCTTTATATCTCCGGTATGCATTGAGGACGGGTTTTGAGAGTTAGCTTTTTTGTTGTTATAGCATAACAATGTCTGGTAGAAAAAGTAAACCGTGAATCTTACTGGTTATTGTATAAATGACATTTGAAGGTCCAACAAGCCCATATTAAAGTTGAACTATATTTCCATTAAGTCCCTACTAAAGAAGAAGAACTCAAATCATTGAACTACAAAAGCTCGACTATTGATTGAAAATGGCCGCCAAAGTTCTGAATTATGTACAATGCTTCCGATAAATATAAATCTTAAGGTACAACACATATGCATAATAATAATTACATCAATTGTATATTCATATTTTTGTATCCAATTTTAAATCCAGTTCTCTAAAAATTTACCTTAAGAGAGAAGACCATGGCAGAAAAATCTTATTACGCTTTTTGAAGAACGTGAGTTCATTTCCGCTTTCCTACTGCTACGTTTTTTCTGTAAATTTAATGGAAAAGTTGAAAACGTTGAATTGAATATTTAGTTGGATTGCAGATTCTAGGGAAAAAGATTTTGGTGATTGAGCTTAAGATTGGAGGTTCACTCTCGCTTTTGTCATAGCTCACTCCTCAATATAATTCATGCTTGATTTTATAATGAATTATTTACTTTACTGAGTTTTAGTGAGAATTTGAGTTTTTTGCACTTCCTTTTTTGGGGTTATTTTAAATTTCTGTTGGGAGTAATATTTCCATTGTTTTTTAGTTTGTTGAAAATTGAGTAACGAAAATCTTTACTTTTTTTTAAAAAAAAGGGGGAAAAAACTTCTTTTGTATGTTGGAGAACACCTCAAATCAACACATTTTGCAAACTCAGTAAATGCTTGTTGACTTTTTCTCGAAATGTTATACTACTCTGTCCGCTCCAATAACTAATGGGGTTAGATCAAATCATAATTTACGCCTAGTTCAATATTGATTGTTTGAAAAAAAATGAATATCCAATAGTAGTTTGTCGAAAAAACAAAAATTAATTCAATGACTTTTATGATGCCTAGTCAAATATAAACAAGTGCATCGGGCAGTTGTATGTGAGAAGGTTGGCCTTTTTGTAAACATCGAAGATAAACTTCTTATGGATTTAGTTTTGTATGCATTTCTTATTAACAATTGCATGCAATCGGGATAGATACTCGAGGAAGATATAATTCATAACTTGTTAACTTTAGGCGAGTATACCCTTGATCTTATTCCGATGGATGAGGATACATTATCCTTTGAACTTGATGTTTCTCATAAAGTACGTCTGTTTCTCAGAGTTTGATAAAAAAAAATTATTTTAACATTTTTAAAGATTAGCATATGTAAAAATATTCAGATATATATACAAAGAAAAACCTTAGTGACGTCTACATGGCGCCACCATCATCCAAAAAATCCTTTTAATTTAATATATTCCCAGGAATACCCTTCCCTTTAAGAACTCCTACGTTAAACAATACTTCTAATACAAAGTTATTATGCTTCTAATACATTTTCTTTTGATAGGTACATCATTCATCTTCTGGAAAATTCATCATTAATTATTTTTACATACAGGGAAAACAAAAGTGGAAGATTCACCTGAACCAATAGACTCTGAGGGAGGATAAAACACAAAATACCCAAAAGAAATTCCTAGTGTGTGGGAGGCTTCTATTTCAAACAGAAGTGTTTATTCGAGAAAGTCTAAAAAGAGAAAAAACTTATTCATAGACGACAAGGACAGATTGGACGATGACCCATAAAAAGGGAAAGGTAGGGCCTTTTTTCTATGCAGGGACCTTTATCTTATAAGTTTTATTTAATCAAGTAGTTGTTGATTTGTTACTCTGCACAACTTTCCTGTTCACCAATGGCTAATTGTAATATCATATGGTGTTGATGTCGTTTATGGTAGGGAAGTATTTCCAAAAATACTCCCCTTACTATAAATGTACATGTCTATAGAAGTTTTCTTGTTTATGTGCCATATGTTGATCCACATTTTTGCTCCTAAAGTTATATGGTATCTAACCCTACTCACCAAGATCTGAATAACTCCTTCAAGCAATGGCATTTTAAAGCTCCCAAATTACAAACCTATTACACTGCGGCATAACATAGGTGTAACTAAAAATTTCATTTTTTAACACTTGTTTAACTACACTAAAACTAAAAAAAAAAGATTCAACCAAATTTGAAAATCACGGTGGCGCACGAAGAACGGACAATTTACCTACACTCATCTTCTGTAAAACAGCAAAGTGATGTTAATTTGTGACAATACATTGTCCATGCTTCGCGCAGCACCGTGATTTTCAATTTTAGTTAATTTTTTTTGTTTTAGTGTAGTTAAATAAGTGTTAAAAAATTACATTTGAAAATCACGATGTTCACCATAATTATAAAAAATCAATATCAATTTTCTCCTTTACAGTAGATGAGTGTGGCTGATATAAATACTTCCATACTTTTGGGAGTTGCATGCCTTCTTTGTTTCACTCATCCCTTCCCTGTCTCCTCCTTCATTATATTTATATACTGTAGTATCAAACACAAGATTATTGTGTGAGCCCTATCGGGTTATTGATGAAATGAGACAAACATTTTGGGAATTAGTTGAAGTCCGGGTAGTTATCATAGTATGTGGTGTTCAACAAAAGCAATAAAATAAAGAATCCCCTTAATTCAGTAGTCTTTTTTGTCACAGGTTGATTAATTTTCTCTTTAATTTTTTAACAACAGTCTAGTGACTTACAACAACATAGAATAGTCCATGCATTACATAACAGTCATTTCACCTGAACTTTTCATAAGCTTTTATATTGTTTTAAATGTCATTGCAGTGTGATTACAAGTTATACGTCAAAAGCAATTTCCATGAAAGCAAGATAACACAGAATTCAGACTGGGAAGTAATAATCGCATAGATGGCATTGGTCTTAAGCCTAGAGGTAGTTCAATATGACTTCTGTGTTACTTTAATTTATATGCAAAAAAAAAAACAACCCCCCCAAAAAAAAAAAAAAAAAAAAAAAAAAAAAAACCCCCCCCCCCCCCCCCCCCCCCCCCCCCCCCCCCCCCCCCCCCCCCCCCCAAACCCAAAACCTACCAAAAACACAAAACCCACCCCCCCCCCCCAAATAAAACCACCACCCCCCCCCCCAACAAAAAAAACCCCCCCCCCCCCCCCAAAAATAACCACACTTCTCCAAATTGAAGGGATTTGTCAATGCAGCCTTAACTCATTGCAAAAATGGCCAGTAAGAGTTATTGCTAATGTCTAGATTTATACAACGATCGCAATGTTTTAACAATGTTATGACATTATTGACATCGGTGCAGAGACACATAAACTTGAGATCAACATTCTAATACGTTTACATCCAAACCTTTTATTCCTTTGCAAAATTTATATGGAGAAAACTCTTGTCGAGGCTAAAAGCTATTATATGTGATTAAAATGAATCTTTTCATTCCAATGACTGATGACTTTGGTAGTTTTAGAGCATATCCACCTTAAAGATCTCTCTTAAATATTCCACGGTACTCAGAAGTCTCTGTTTCACCAAGTTCTTGGAGTCAAATGTTGGAGAACTTTAAATGCAAGTCCACCTTTTGTTGGCAAGAAAAATCCTTTGCATGCATGATATGATGCCATGTAGTATTTTATTGTGCGTGAGCAAGGGTGTGCTCCATTTTTCCTTTCTCCATTTTTTTCTTTTTATTATGTGGTAAAGAAACATGATTATTATTTAATTAGTAGGAAAACAAGCATATACAGCTGCAGATCACTCTTGGCCACTCCACATGGTACCAACCTGGAGAGAATATGATGAATTTTTCTCAATAAATGCTACTCTTAGTGCATCAAATAACAAGGTAGAGAAAAATGCCTGCAATATATCAAACTCATGTTTCTTGCCTTAATCAAAGTTTTATGCCATATGTGAATTCATGAGAATATTTGTTACTATAAATTCCTGAAAAAAATTTTGATTTTATTGTCTCCTTGATTTTCAGGAAATGATTGTCCATATAGTAAGGTGATTAGAAAAAAAATGCTATATATCATGAGCTTGAAGTGCAGAGAGGGGAAGGGTCGGCTTTACCCTTCCTTTTCTTCCGAGGTGAAGTTTCCATGTTCATTTGTTATCTTCCTCACGGTAAAATGAACTTATTTGTGGAAATACGCCGGAAACCACGTATTAAGTTCAGTCGTCTCATCTTGTCTCATAAAACAATTAGGTTAAGAATATTGAATATTTGAAGAAAGTATAGCTTTTTGTTCTATTCTTTGACATGGATTCCATGCTTTTAGTATCACCATAGGAACCTCAAATGACATAATGAACTTCTGTACTTTTTGATAGACGAGAACTACTTCACAACTAGGTAATTTGGAACAGAGTGACCAACAAAAATCTGATGAGGCTTTAAATCAGTTTGAGAATAATCTTACTAAATCAGATGGACAAACCAATCCCCTAGGTATGGAATTCATTGAGCAACTTATTACCCAAAATGAGAATGATGATCTCACAAAAAATCATGATGAAGAGGAAGCTGATAATACAGTTCTTCGAATGGATCCTAATAGTTCTCCTTGTCTGGATGAATTTGGGGGAATTTTCTTTCGAACGTGTTAATGTGGATTTTCACTCATTTGAGGTTCTTTTGTTAATTATATTGGCTTGCTTTAGTTTGTAATTGGTGCTTTTAATGTGGTGTTCATAATATTTGGATGAAAATGAATGTAGGGTTGATTTAGAAGAAATTTGAGGAAAATAAGTGAAAACGAGGTAAAAAGGTCAATAGGAAGAAAGAAGAACTGACAGAACTTTAGAGTAGAGAGAATATTGTGGTTTATACTTTTGGGTAAAATTTTTGAAGGTAATTTGCCTCAAAATTGATATTTGGGCTTGAAGATTGGGTGCCAAATAGTAAAATCTCTTGTTCTCTTCTCCATTCCTTGTTATATATTGTTAGAATTATAGGTGTAATTGTGTATGTGAAATTGATGTTCTATTGTAAAAACAGAAAAAACTATTTTGGAGATTAGTGTTGATTTATAATGATTAAGACTATCTATGATTAGTTTAGGTGTTTAATTGCAATGGATCGTGGAAAGTAGATTGAATTCCTATATTTTTAATTCTCATGTATACTTTGTTTGATAGTATCTTTTCCCAAATCCATCATTTTGTTACAAAAATCACGTCTTTCCAATTGCCGACAAATTGTTTCTTGTGCGCTCGCCCCGGCTGCTTCCTGGGTATTTTGTTGTTACCACCCTCTTGTCTCTTCCCCTTCGGCTAGTAGAGTCTTTGCGTGCACACCCGGTTGCTGCCATCTTTAATCATACAGGACCACATCGGCATGTGCCGCTTCGATCGCTACGCTTCACTGCTCCCTGCGGGATGCGACGCTCTCCAGGTGCACTTTTCACCTGTGGGTTGACTACCATGCTGTGACCTGAT
>JAKWJA010001837.1:0-19856 GCA_027704765.1 Solanum habrochaites | reverse complement strand
ACGTCTTCTCCATATTTTGAACGTAGTTATAAAGGAGGAGATCAGAATAGAATAGACCGACTTTCAAGTCTCAGCTAGTAGAACTATAGTTAAGGAACGCGTGTCGTTTTATTTTTTGGTTGTGTATACCATTTAGCCAAACAAAGAAGCATTTGATATCATTCAAATTGAGTCGGAGTCAGATTACAAGTTAAGATTAATGGTCAGATCACAAATTAGATTTCGAGAATGGGTCCTAAATCATATGTCTGAATAGAGTTTAGAGTTGGTTATCAAAGTCAAGTTTCAGTTCGAGAGTCGAGGATGGTTCCCAAATTAGGTGACATTTAGTCCCCCACTTAAATTGTCGATGTTTGGTCGAATTCATTTTAGAAGTTTGGGTCCTGATCAGGGTCCATAGTCAGGTGTTTGGTCGGAGTGAGGTCGATCCTATATCAGGTGTTGAATTTGGTCTAGTTTGGGGATGTCAGCCTTCTAGAGATGGTTTGAGCCCGTGGTTCGATTTGGGTGTCGATCAGTTTCGGGTCGAGAGTCGAGTCAAGTCCTAAATGAAAAGATTGTTGACGTTTGGGTCCCAGATCGACAACGTCGAAATCAGATCTATCTAAATTTAGGTTTGGATTAGGTCCTTGTATGGCCCTCATTTGAAAGTGAGTCCATTGTTTAGTGTTGTGTTCACAATTCGAGTGATCAGCGTCATTATTTAACATCACTTAGAGGGGGTCGATCAAGTTTCAGAATTTGATTTCACCCAGTGCTCATTTAAATTAGATCGACTTGATTGAAGAAAAGACCTGGGTCCGTGAGTTAGGATTCAAGTTGGGTTGAGCTTGGATGCTGAATCAAATATTGATGTCGTGTCTTGGTTCAGTGCAGGATCTAATTTTACGTTTCGAAATAAAGTCAAGGTTCGAAATTGATCCAATTTGCAGTATGGTGTCTTGGTTCGAAAGTTGGTTTTTCAAGTTCAAACAGTCCTAGGTGGGTTCAATCCTGGTTGGAAGTTGGGAATCGGGTCCTCAATTTGGAAGTAGGGACCTGGGTTAGATGCCGAGGTCATATTCTAGATTGAGTACTCGAGTTTTTTTAGGTCTGTCAATATTTGATTTCAGAGTCAGATCTTTGTTTCATGTTAGTCTGTGGTCGAACATGAGAACAGTCCTAAGGTGGGTGTTGGAGTCGTGTTTCCAATTTTGAGTACAGAGTTAAATGACAATTCGAACTGTTGGGTCTCTGTCTAGGAGTCGGATTTATTGTTGGATGCGGCTCCTAATCTTTGCTGTGTCCTGTTTTGATTTTCAGATTGAAATTATTTTCCTACAACTAATATTTTCTACTCTTTCTAAAGCCAAAATTACAGATATTTTCTAAAAGATATTTCATTTACCAACCATGTGCTAGAAAGTATTTTCTTAGTTTTTCCCTCACCACCAAACATGAAAATTAAATTAGAAACTTAGGTTATTTTGTCAAATTAACTTGTCTAGGGAACTTCTTAATACCAAACAACAAACTATCACTGTTCCTGTGGAAATTGGAATTAATTTACCATCACCACGAAGACAATCAATTTTCAAATTCTTTTTACTCATTTTTTGAAAATATTTCAAGAATTTTAATTTTGAATAAATATTGTCAATAATTTTTTTGTCTTTACAAAATTCATATCAATTGCATGTATTATTATGTTCAAGAATTTTACTTAAAATTAGCATTAACCTTACAGCAATTTTGTATTTTAAAATGTCCCATTTTCTCTTTATATCTTTTTCTTTCTATACGTGTAATTATGTAGGAAGCATAGTTAAAAAATACATTAGCCCAATGTAACGAAAAACGTCATCATTAAATTTATAGTTCATTTTACTCTATTAATGGAGATTGCATTGATTTGGTGTAAATATCCGATGCGTAGTTTTTTTTCCATTTGATTCTTATACGTTTATATTTTTTCTTAGTCCACAGACACATTTTTCCTTGTTTTAAATGATTAGAAGAATGTAAAAGAGTAGTTCTGACAACGAGCTAGAAAGTAAATTTTTTAATATAGCGGAGATGTATAACATTAATCATCTATTGTAACTATTATTATATTCGGCACTTTTAATTGCATACTTTGCTCTTTGTAGATTCAAATTTCAAACTTTGAACCTAACTTTTACAATGTATTTTTGTTTTTCTATTTAGAGGCAACAAATTGGCAATTTATAAGTATTTATCGTATAGTTTTTAATATCTAAATTTTTTGTTTAAAATATTGATATATATCGAATTTAATACCCTAGAGGTCGTTGATAGACTCATATACGATAAAGCATTATGGTGTAATTAGTACATGTTTGTAATTAGTTATGATAGAGGTTTTTAGAATGTTTTTTATTGTGTACTGCAAATATTATGCATTACATAATTATTTAACTTGAAATTTCATTGGAAAGCTCAAGGAAATATATGTCTTGAAGTGGTTTGTTTCAAAAGACTTCCATTAGTATATCTTTTACTTAAATCATGCATTGTTTCATTATCCCATTATACTAAACTTGATAATTTATAATAATTTATAGTTAATACATAAAAATAATAACTAGAATTACAATGAATATGTATACTTGTTCAATAGATTTTTTAATTCGTACAAAAAGTTACTTTCTCTGTTCCTATTTAGTTGTCCATTTTAGAAGTGACACACATATTAAGACATCAATTATTATCATAGGTTAGTTAAAATTTTACCCTTAACTTAAAAGATTATGCAACGCAACAAGTTAATAATGTATTTCTATTTCAAAAAGCATGCAATACAACTTAGTATCTCAGAAATTTTTCCTAGAATAAATAAGGTACGATAAGGAAAACACAACATTGTTCTCCTTCTCTTGAGTTGTTAAAATGGACCAAGTAAATAGGGACATCATATAAAGGAATATGGCCAATTAAAATAGGACCAGAGGAAGATTAATTTAGTGAATTCAAAATCAAAATCAGTGTTTTTTTGGACGAATTGCATCACGAATATGCCCTCGTTCATGTGCTTTACATATTAAGATCTAATTTATTACTATTTAAAAATATTTCCTTAGTCAAAGCCACCTTTCCCTCGTTGTCACTGAATTTAAATAAATATAAAGGAGTTTTACACCACATAAAACGGCAAAAACTTTTCAATTGAAACATAATGCAAACATTTACTCATACAACGCTAAAATTAGTAGTTAAAGTTATTTGAATTTATTAGTTACCCAAAATAACATTAATATCTGCTAAAAAATAAGTAGACTTTATTACCATAAAGTGAAACACACACTTATAATCTACTTTATCGTGCTTCATTTATCATTAACAACACATTTTTTTTTAGCAAATGGCCCGAAATTGCAAGGGAAATGACCAAATCAACAAATTGGTTTCGTTTTGATATCACTTCTGCAATACACAAAGACTACAACTGGTTTGTCTGCTAGCTACATAATATCTGACAAAAGATTTCTTGGGGAGGAAAATATCAGAAAAGGAAATCACGTGGACCAGAGATGAAAAGAGGCATTCTTGAAAGGGATTGGTTTTCAACGAAAGGAATGACTAACTTGCTAGGTAATTTCGTCGCCTATAATGCCAACACGGTTTGCTAGTCCATGCTCCAAAGTACTTTGTGAGATGATCGGATGCTTAATTCCCATGCCGAATGAGAGAAAAAAACGCAAGAAATCAAGTGTTTTTTATCTTTGTATTGAAAAAATTGTGAAAAGAAACCGAGGATTACATGATGAAAAGTGTTCCAACAGTAATGCCTCTTTCTGGGATTTCTTTGTCTTCTTCTTCTGAGGATAATAATTTGGAGTTAAAGTTGTTGTCAAAGAAAATATACACAAAAGTACTGTTATCTCCTGTATTCAAATTAGCAAACCACAAGAAATAAAAGATGAAAAGAAAAATACAAAGAATTATCCTAGTCCACACGAATCACTGTTATGCTTAAGATTTAAAACTCCCTCAATTACCCGATGTTACGATGAAAAAAAAAATTCCTCCCAAGATAACACGGATTACCATTAAAGAGTAGTGGTACACTCAAACTTCAATAATTTCAACCGGAACTCAAAATGACACAACAAATCCATCACAAACAACACGAGCGCTCGATTTTATTTAAAAAATGTATGCAAAAGCATGAACAATTCAATGCTGTAAAACTGAGAGAAAACCACTCTCGTTCTAGCCAACACGGGTCATTTTCACAACTATTAGGAAAAGAAGACAACCTTCTAGAAATGTCACAACAATTTGGAAAATGCAACAACCTTTTAACCGGTCATACCCTTTTAGACCGGACACGAACCTTCTCCTAAAGGTACAACCTTCCAGGCAAAGGACAACCCTTAAAGAGCGTTACAACCTTCATTTCCTGCTCATACCTTTACACCCAACAATCCACCACATGAAATAGGGAAATGACTATTTTTAAACTATGCATGAAAAACTGTTGATTCGTAAGTAAGGGTTAATAATCGCATTGATAAGTTAGATTTTCCTCTTTAAACTTTCCGTAGTGCACATATATCGTATACCTCGGTCAATTGATAGATTTGATATCTCTTGAACCGTCGAGCTTATGATTTTATACCTGGACAACATAAGTCCACACAATCAACCCATGCAACTGTTTTGGTTCTCATTGTTTTGTTCGTTTCAGTCCATGAACCATCTCGGTTAATAAGTTCTTAGAGAATTGGGGCCTTACCGTATTCTCTTGAAGCGGATTACACTATCACCCTGATCGGTATTTCTAAATGTGTTATCCCGTAGCTACAGACCTTTTGAGATACCCGTATCAACTTAGAACCATCAAAAGGCCGAATGCCTTTAATCCTTGTTACTGAACATGTCTTTTTATGAGATGGACCATAAAAAACAATATTTTACATGTTGAACCGCATTATGACTTTGTTTGAATCTCCTGAACCTAGATCTTGGGATCTATCTCCAGTCTTTTAGGTAGAGTTTACCGCACAAACAACGACTGTCATCCTCTCGAATCCATAGTCCCTCATTCTATTTGATACTCTAATCAACTTCTATCCTTTCTAGTTTGGCCTTTTAATCAGTGGGATCCGACACAATAGTCTTTGACATTACAACAGTCAATTATGATAATATCCACTAGAGAGTAATTCTCTAAACGGATTCTTTCTATGTCATCTATGACGAACCTTCTTTCTGTTTACCATGCTCCATGCCACCTACGTGTATGCATACTGTAGCTAAGGTTTGGCAAAAACTATTTCAAGAAGAAATTTCAGGTCAGTCAACTTCTCATCATCGGCTCTTATCCAGATGATAAACTCAGCTTTCATCGTAGGCGAGCGATACTTATTTTCTTTGAAAAATTTCCACGAGTGCTCCTCCCCAAGAGTAAGTACATATCTTTCTCGTGGCTTTTAGTTCATTTGACCATGGTATTCAATCTTGCATCACTCATATTCTTCAATCTTTTGAATACTAGTTATAATTCACCAAGCAATAATTTGTTATAATGGTTTTTTTTTAAAAAAAAATCCTCAAAAACCTTTTCATTTGTCATCCAGTGAGATTCATTGAGTTATTGTGCCGATTCAGTTTACTAAATAACAATTGCTATATCGAGCCGCGTAAACTTTTATGATATTCTGAGTCACCTTTCCCTTCAGTCTTATGAGTACAAAACCACATTTATTGGACTCTAGTCAATATGAAACCATCTACTGCACTTTTAAGTACCTGTTCAATCACAAATCCAGTACTTTAATTTCTTTCAATGTCGAAGTCAATTTCTAGCATATGCTTAGAAGCTTTAAGTCATATCTGTCTCTTTTGGATGTCAACATTTCATCAACATAACAATACATATTGAATGAAAACCCTTGTGATTGGATGTTTTCTGTAAACATTTTCACATTCATTAATCGAGAATTCATTTGCCAATATAATTTGATCAAACTTCGCCTGTCATTTTTGGGGCGCTTGAGTTTAAGTCCCCACAAAGTGACCTTGAACAGTTTAACACATTTTTTACCCACTAAAGCGCACAGTTTGTTCCATGTAAATTTCTTCCCCCAATTGTTTTTTGTTTTTTTTTTACATCCATTTGGACAAATTCGCAACTAGTTGCATTAAAATCTAAATTGATGTAATCCAAGTTTAGAGGCTATTAGATATCAAATCAATCAAGGGATTTTGTCATTGTCTAAAGTCTCTGACAACAAATCTTGCTTTTTATTGGCAATAGTTCAATTTTTCATCATTGTTTTTTTCGTTGTGTAATCCCCTTTGAACCCAAAGGTGGATTTTCCGAAGGGAGAGCAACAACTCTCAAGTATTGTTACTCAAGATTGAATCTCTATTACACTATTATAGACTTTTTTCAGAAAAGGATGATTCCCACAAAAGACTTATTTTTTCCGACTATCTGGACTCATTTTCATGAAGAAGATACAAATAAAACCCGGAGGAAGTAATTTATCCATTGACATTTAACCTATACCACGCTCTGAGTATCCTTATTAAGTCATTCTCTTTGGGTTTCTTTTCCAAGTAATTTAAACACTTCCCTGACTATCGGTGGTTCAGACTTCTTAACAATGAACATCAAATCAACAGTCTAAGGTCCTATTTTTTCCTGTTTAGAAATAGTTCCCCCTCTCTCATTTTCTCATATGGACTAACTATTTGAAAATTGGTTAGTATTAACTTCAAGAGTTATTGTTTGTATGTCTTCTAAGGAACGACAAACAAATTATTTCTATCTAGGATTACAACACATCTGCTAAAATTTTGTTGTTCACTTTCTTAAGAAACAAAAATTTTTCGATTTGTTGGCCTTTATTAACAGATAAAACTTTTTGTGTTTCTCTCTTTCTGAACATAAAAAAAAATGTTGTTCTCTTTTGCCAACATCCTCCACAGTTTTGTTGGCAAACCTTGAACTTATAATAGACATTCACATTTCCTTCAAAGTTTCCAGTTTTCTCCTTCAACAATTTCATTAATTGAGGTGAGAATGTGCAGTGAATGATTCCATTTTTCTACAAAAACTGATTAATATTCTTCAATCTAACCAACTTCTAATCATGAAAATTCAATTGTCTTTACACCTTTAGTTTTTCTATTGGGCCGATATCGATTTTTCTATTGTTGTCATCTTTACCCCATTCACAAATAAACCTAACGAATATCCTAGTGAAATTTGACAAAAAATTTATTAACTACTTTTATCCCACCCGAGATGGTGTTAACTTCACATCACAAAGGTCAGTGTAATCAATTCAAGTATGTTAATTCCTTTCAAACATCACTACTACATTTATTTATTGCACTAGAAGTTAGGCAAATTGTAAGTTGATCAGTTTTGCAAAGTTTTGTACTTGACCATGTCTTAAAGCATTTATGTCTCCAAACAATTTGAGTCCAACCAAGTAAGACCAAAAAACAAAATTCTAATTGAAAAGACCTTCTGATGTCCCTTATTTTCCTCCCCACTATTTTTTTTGCTCTTTACTATTTTTAATTATTCGCAACTACGATCTTGTGGTTACAGTCATACCCTGTCATATGTCCTTACAATGAAGGATAATTTCCAATACCTTCCTTTTGTTTAGAATTAACGCAAGAAGCATATGTCCTCGTGGTTCAATAGGGCGTATCACCAATGTTTGTTTTATACAACCCACATAGACACGGGTCACTTTACTTTTCAATTTCACCAATATTCATGTCTAACAAAAAAATTAATAGACATATCTTTTCATGAAAAAAATCACAAATAGTTTAAGTGACATTTAATTCATCAAAAAAATACAATTTCCTTTTGACCTAGTAATATAATTTTGTGGTTTTATACTGTTATCTCATATATTATTAAAGAGACAAACTCAAGGCATAATAGCAAATATACTCCAGGTAAAGAACCCCACTTTTATATATGTTCTAAAACACATATTGTGTCAAAGTAATTTTTTTTTCATTCTTTCAATTGTATACCATCAAATGCACATTGGCAACCACAAAACCTTTCCTTTTGGAGATTTAATCCAGAGAAACAACACCATTGATTCACAAAACACTAATTTTTAATGTTACTACTGGTATTTTTTTTTTTTTTTCCTTTTCGGTCATACTGACACCCACTTACAACTTGTTCTCTAGTTATGGTGAAGTTTTTTTATTCTTCAAGTCATATTAACCGAATAACCCTACAAATTTCTGATTAATGTTTTTTTTATATTCTTCTTAAGTCGTTCCGAATGAACCTCGATTCTGGAGAAGGTTTTTTGTATATCACAATCCTAATCAGTTTTATAATTCAAGAAGAGTATAAACCAAAAGGTTTATCTAAATCTCCGACCCTCAATCTACTTGGTGTTCTTCTAGACTCAACACAAAGAATTTTTTTTTTCGATCCTTTAGCCTTAATATTCCTGAAGAAATTTGTAGTCCTCAATTCAGAATATTCCTTTTGAACATAGTATCCTAACAATTGGTGAAGTTTCTCTAAACGTTCAAACCCAATGCACAATTTGTATTTTTTTTGTGAAGTTCTTATAGTCTTCCAACTAAAGGAGTACAAAAAAAAGAAGAATTTCGTTTCCAACTTCAAACCCAATCACAAATTCTCATGGAGCAAACTACAAAAGTTTTTTTCGTCTCTCTTAACATAATAAACATATTAGTTATTATCAGCACGTACTACCATCTTCCTCAATTTTTTGAGTAAATATCATAAACTTAAAGGGTAGGCGTAAAATGAATAACTCAAGTGAAATAACAATCTAACTTGATTTTACTCTCATTGAGTCATATTTTATCTGTCAGCAATGATTTCATTCATGCAAGTCACTTACCTTACTAATTTTTTTTCTCAGTTTCCCAGACATATTCTTATTTTTTCGGAAGAAAGACATTTTGAACACTTTACTTCTTCCTCATAGTTATGTAAATCGAAGAATATAAAAAAAATTGAAATGCATATCAACCTTTATGAAACAATACTTTTCTTTTGAAACGAACCATGAAGGGTGCAAAGCTTGAATGCACTTAAAGAAGAAATATTTTCTTTTTCCTCTTCTTCGTGTCAAACAAAAGAACACAAAAAAAAAACAGAAAATAGAAGTAATTTTCGTACCACATATTTACTCAGTAACATATCTTAAGCTTGTTATCTCCTGTATTCAAATTAGCAAACCAAAGAACTAACCGATAAAGACAAACACAACAGAATTAATCCGAGTCAAACAGAATCCATTGTTCTCTTCTTAAAGAAATTATCCCCTCAGTACTGAGTGTTCAAATTAATTCCTCCCCAGATAAAACGATTAAACCCTTAAAGAAGTTAGCGTTACCCTCAAACTCAATAATTTCATTCAAGAACTCAAAATGCATCACAAATCACAATACAACGCGATCAACTCCTTTTTTTTTGTATGAAAATTATGCAAAGCATGGAAAATTCAATGCTGAAAATGGAGACCAACCTCTCTCATTTATAGCCAACAGGATAATGTTACAACCTTAGGAAAGAAAGACAACCTCTTAGAAAGGTCACAACATTGAAATGGCACAACCTTCAAATAATCATAGCCCTTTGAAAGGACCACAACCTTCCGGAAAAGTGGCAATTCTTCAGAGAGTCACAACCCTGCTTTCCTGTTCATAACCTTTTTTACATCCAACAAGTACTTATCCTTTGATTTTTTTTCATTTTTTTATTTTTATGGAATATGAAATGAAATAGTTAGTTCTCGCATTCTTTCATCGTCTTGTCGTATTCACATCGCATTAGTGACTATAAATCCATCATAGGAAGTGAGACAACGCTCGACTTTTTTTGCTTTAGTTCGGGTACCATAAACGGGAGGCTTTGACAATAACTGAGTCTCTTTTGCTATAAACAAAGAACAAAATAAACAAAAGCAATCAGGGAGTAACGAAAATGGGAAACTCATGGAGTAATATTATACAAAATCTCTGATTAATGTGAAATAAAGGTTCTGACAGGAAGTAAATTATACGCCACGATGCACCACCCATACCTCCAAATATCTCTTCCATGCAACGAGTACAACACGTATGACTTGCACCTTCAACGACTCATAAGAAGCTTGACAATCTGTACTAAAACGCCAATAGGCTATTGTGCATGCTGCAAATGTCATGTCACTTTCTGCTGAAAAGGGTGGCAATGCTTTTGCTGAAATGACATTCTTCTGTAGAAGTGATAGGCTAAAAATCAAATATTCTTAGTTGAAAATTTATGTAACTCTACAGGAAAAATTGTTCCACAAAAAAGAAGGATCAATTTTGAGCTTATTAATTCTTGGAATTCTTACCCCTTAATTCGCCTTAGGAACAAATTTATTCTATATGTTCCTTTGCAGATTACAACAGTTATGTTTTGTGAAGCAAATAAAATAATAACAAAAATTATCACTCTACTTGTCTAGCTACTCAAAGACAACAAAACCCCCAGTTTTAAGAGCTGCTAAAGGTCTTCAAGAGTCTACAACTGGTCGACACGCTACTCAACAAAACTCAGACGGTAACAAGAATCTTGAACACAATCTTACAATTTTGCCCTCACAAATGGCAACTACTCCACTCCCATAAATCTCAAAACTCTTGTCAAATCTCTTGATCCGTTTTTGATCTTCTCTCCTATGTAAAGTGCACAAGTTTTTTTCTGACTAAGAACTCCCTATTTAGAACTAAGAACTCACAAACGAATCCTTGTATAATTTCAACTTGTATTTTCCATCAATCCCAAATCCTTGTTGGCTTCTACTTTATATTGTTTTCAATGAAAATTCTGCATTGAACTCGAAATCCTTGTTACTCTACTCTGTAAACTTGGATTGAACACAATTGTCCTCCTCAAACTAATATAACGAAGACCACTTTAAACTTATTTAAATAAGAAAACACAAAGTTTCTTACATACATAAGAAAGCACACTTTCCTATAATTTAAACAAGAAAACATAATTCCTTAAATAAGTTTCTACTTTGTTATTGGCATGAATCCCAGTAACTGTATTATTTTGAAACCCTGTACTCCGATTCCTGCCGATCTCGAACCGTTCCTGTTTGCCCGTTTGTTCACGACCTGTTCCTCACTAGTTTTGCCATCTTTCAAAACAACAAGACTTCTAACAAATTCCCCCTTTTTGATAATGGCAACCATACATTACGAACACAACAAATAATACACACATCTTTCCTCTTTTGCCATGTTACTACTATAACTCCTTAACTTTGCCATACTTCAAAACAACGAGACTTTAACAAATCCCCCCTTTTTTACTATTGCAAATTTTATCTGCTTGCATTGAATAGGTATACATAACTCATATGAAACTACTTCCCCCTTTTGACATCAGTCCAAAATTAATTCAATACTCATGGCCACTGACAATCACTTAATCAAACACTTAAAAAATCAAGAACTCAGTTGGATATAACAAAGCGTTTGCACAAACAAATGAGATAGACATGAACCTGAAACTCAAACCCAACAATAGCATTAATAAAAAAACATATACACCATAAATATAACGAAAATTAAAGAAAGAATAAAGCACTTGTGATGGTAAAAAAGTTGGAAGTCAAAGGTTAGAGTGAGTAGTGTATTAATCAACAAGATGAAGAGGATAAATAAAATCATTCTTTTAGCAGCAACCCAAACATATTTGTGTTCGATTAACAATATTTGGCAGCCTTCTCTAATTTCGAGCGTAAACCTGATCTATTCACTCTCAAATCCCCCCTTTGTTCCCCCCTTTTTTTTTGTATCACTTTAAGGAATCGTTGTTCAAGCCTCACTTCAAGTTCCTCTGCAGAAACCAATACTTCACATCATCTTTAATTTCAATGAGTCCAGTAAGAGGAATAAATTTTCTTGATATCACTTGACAGGAACATGTCTCCCAATTTGTTCCCTGTACAACGTGTACTAATATCAACAGTGCAGAGACAACTATAAATAATACTTTTTTTTTTTATCTCAATTCGAATCCCACTTTTATATGGTTCCCACATAGAAGAACTATGTTTGACGATGGATCGCTCCTCACTCCCCCTCACTTGATGCAGCCCAATTGAGCCTAACAAGTGAAGTTTTTTCAGTGTAGGGTCCTAAAATATTTCCCCCTCACATGTTAAATCCCCGACCAACTTTACTCAATAAAAAAGATTCCGCTAAAACACACCACTCTAACTTTCTGAATCTATAGTTATAAAGGCACCAAATGTTAAGGTGTCCTCCATCAAATTCATCGCAATCATCGACCTTCACATGGTATAAGGCTTTTTAGAAATATTTGGTTTCGGTAGTAATTTAGAGCATGACTATCTTTTGGACAATGGAAAAGAATAGTTTCATCAAGAAGTTGCATTAACTTTATTTTCAATCAATGATAATTGTGAGGCACATACCTTAGATCTCTGGATACTGCTGAATTTTTGCTTCAATTTACTAAGTTTTCTCCTCCTGTGCTAGGATGCAAATACATGTTATAAAGTGCATGAGTAGCATCCTCTTCCAAAAGTGGTAGGAGACATATCACTTAAATTGTACAAAACTGAGCATAGAATTCAAGATTAGAGGTAGTATGTTCAATGTTTCTTTAGCCTATTTTGGCCTATACTTATTAACCTTAATCACCCCAAGTTTTCCCAAATTGTTTCCTTTTAAACGTGTTTTTCCCTTGGCATGAATCATACTTTGGAGTGATTGATCATCTTAGTTCGCATAACTGTTATATACCGCATAGGTTGAACCTGCTTTCTTTCAACATGCTTCTTTAGTCTTTCCCGTTTCTTTTTTTTTCACTCAACCCTTTTTTGTTTAAGTCCAATGTTATATCCTCCATTCCTTTTTTTGGTTTTTTTTTTCTCTCAAGTGAGAGAATTTCTTGTAGTTTCAATCAGCATTTGAAGGCACAACATGTTCATTTGGTGATGTTGCCTGCCTGCTTCCTCTCACTTTTCCTTGCAATTTAAAGGTTAGATTTAGGAACCCAGGTTAGCTTAATCCCTATTCTCAGTGAAAAAAGATTATACGATCTCTATGAGCCCACTTGGTAGATTATTTTCCTTTGAGTATCCCTGTTCCTTTGTACAATTTTTATAAGTTCCCTCTTGGCTTATTTTCTGGCAGTAACTCTATTTTTTTGAACAATTTTTCCTTAGGTGGCATGAATTACCACAACTAATAATAACCAAGAATTTCCAATAATAGGTTCTTCATAACCTATTCAGGTTCTTATGTTCCGATTATTGTTACCTAGTGTGGTTACTATCATAGGAAGATTTTTGACTCCATTTATTAGCACTTTCTAGTCAGTTTATTATCCTATAACAATTCAAGATTCATTCTCCTCAGAATTTTTCTTTCAGAAAGATAGTTCATGTTTTTTTATTAACCTCATTAAATCTTGGTCATATCTGATTTGGTAATTTTTTCTTTTTCATTCCCAGTAACCTATTTTTCAAATTCAGATTTTGAAGCAAGGTGCAGAATCAAGTTGTCGTACCTGTTCCTTTATGAGTTGATTTTCTTTCTTGAGATCAGAATTAATTTTTTCAAGATCAATATACTCAAACCTTGTAAACTAGTCATGAAAGTCTAGCAATTTGATTCTTGGTTTTAACTAGTTATTGACTTGTTCAATGGAATTGAGAATCAGAATTAACTTTTTTCTTAATAACCTTTTACTAGTTTATCTTTAAAATCAAAAAAGATTTACCTCCATTCCTTGAGAGTCAGATTCAACTTCAGTTTCTTATTCTTCTATGGCCATCAAAGCGAGGTCCTCATCATCTTCGTCATACATGTCCGAACCTGTTCCTCAAGCTGCATACATTGCTTGTTCTTTTTCTTTGTTTTTCTTTTGTTGAGAAGTTCCTTATTCTATTTTTCGGATCTTCCTTTTTTCCATTCCACTTCCCACATAAGACAATCCTTAATCTGATGATCTGTTTGACCACATTTGAAACAACCTCCGTCTTGTGGTTTCTCAGTAATTTTTTCTTTCGTAGGTGGTGATTTCTTGCTAGCGTTTAATCCTCTTTTTAAGAGTTTCTTGAAGTTCTTACTTATCAGAGCTAGATCATCATCATCTATGTCAGATTCATCACTTTCAGTTGATTAAAGTCCAAGATTTTTCTCTTAATTTCCTTTACCCCTTGTGTCAACTTTCATCTCATAAGTCTTGAGATTTCCAACTAATTCATCCAGAGTCATATTGGTTAGATCCTTGGCTTCTCTAATTGCAGTGACTTTTATTCTCCAAGACCTAGGTAGAGTTTTAAGTACTTTGTCAACCTGTTCCTCAGTGGTGTATACTTTGCCCAAGGATATTAGTTCATTTACCACAGTGGTAAATCTAGTAATCATATCTTATAGAGATTCTCCAGACTTCATCTTAAATGTTTCATATTTAGAACAAAGTATGGCAATTCTGAATTTACGAACTTGAGTTGTACCTTCGTGAGCGTTTTGTAAAGTATCCCATATTTGTTTTGCAGAGGCATAACAAGAGATGCGGTTAAACTCATCAGGTCCTAGTCCACATACAAAATGCACTTAGCGTTTGCATTCTTCCTATATCGTTATAGTCAGCTTCCCCTCTTAAGTTTCTGTATTTTTAGGTACCTTATTCCCTACCTATCAATAATAGGAGGCATTAATGGTCCATTAGTAATTCTAACACCATATTCGTACCTTCAACTTGAATGAAATATTCCCTCCTTGTTTTTTCCACCAAAGATTAGTATTCCTTCCATTAATAATTTTGGTATGTTGATGTGTTGCCAGTGACCATCCCCAAAAGAAGGTGACAAATTCTATGATCTTATCTTTAAGAATATTTCAACTCTTTCAAAGAAAACCTGCTTCCCTGATCACCACCACTTGTTGAAATTCCTGACCCCCGAAATTCGCCTTAGGGAACATATTTATTCTATTGTTCCTTTGCAGATTACACAACATGTTTACTTTTTGGCTGAGGCAAATAAAAATAATAACATAATCTTTTACCGCAAAAATCCTCAACATCTAGGGTAAAACCACAACCTGCGTCGCTGTATGAGGATTTAACTCCTCTTTATTAAACTTCAATGTCGCAACAAAGATTACAAAGCTATTCCCAAAGAATTAAAAATCTAATTTCTAGAGGAATTATAAACTTTAATTCCTAGCTAAGAAATTATAAACTCTAATTTCTAGCTACTCAAAGACACCAAAACCTCGGTTTTATATCTTCTAATGTTCTTCAAGTTCTACAACTTGTCGAATAACTCCTACTCACAAAACTTAGATTGTAAAGAAGATTCTTGAATACAATCTTACAATTTTTTCTTACAAATTGCAACACTTCCAATAAATCTTAAAACTCTTTCAAACCTCTTGATCGTGTTTTGATCTTCTCTCTAAGTAAGTGCGCAATTTTTTCTGATGAAAATAGCTCCCTATTTATGATCAGAACTTCAACGAATCCTTGTATACTTAACTTTATATTTGGCCACCATCCAATCCAATGTTGATTCTCTTTAATTTTTTCAACAAAATACTGCTTTGCACTCGAAATCCTTGTTACTCACTAACTATGATGACACAATTTTCTCAAATAAATAGAAGACACACTTTCCTTTTATAATAAAAAACAAAAATTTCCTTAAATAAAATAAGATAGCACACTTTTTCTATTTAAACAAGACCAACATATTTAGCTTAAATAATTTCTCCTTTGTTATTGATGAACCGAGTTTAACTTGTATTTTGGTTAAAATCAGTATTCATATTCTGCCGATTTGAACACGTTCATTTTTGCACCGTTTGTTATGACCTGTTCCTTGCTAGTTTGACATCTTTCAAAACAAGAAGACTTCTAACAAATTCCCCCCTTTTGATAATGGCAACCATACATTATGAAAACAACAAATATTAAACACATCTTTCCTCTTTTTCCATGTTGCTACTATAACTCCTTAACTTTGCCATACTTCAAAACAAGGAGACTTAAATATTAATCAGATTGTTGCATGTTTCCACGCTTTGGAAGGATCTACCTGATGAGTCACATGTGATTTCACATGATTTTATGGTATAGTTATTGTGGATAGGCAGGTTCAAGGTCATGCAGTGAAAACACCATTCGATCGTGGAGACAACTTGGGAGGCGGAATCAAATATGCATGCCCGATTACCTCAGGTTTTCAAAGCTTCTGATACTTATTTTTTTACATTATGTTCGAGGACAAACATGATTTTTTGTATAATGTAATGACCTTGAAGGTCATTTTTTTTGAAAATCACCGTTTTACCCTTCTAGATAGTTGCCCATGTCATATCTGATCAGTTTACGTAGTTGGTTTTGAAATTTGATTAAAAAGTCACGAGTTTTTGAAGTTTTGGAGTTTTGAAGACTTAAAATGTTGTTAAAAGTGGTTTTTTGTCAAATCGCGCCTGACTAGCATGAGAAGTATTCATGTCAGTTCTATAAACTTGGGAATGGCAGTAATTGGTTTGGAGTGTTGTTGTTTTTTTCAGTTTAGAGTGTTTATGTGGATGTGATCGCTTTGAGTTGCAAGTGTAATTTAAGCCTAAAGTTTTGACTTTTGCTCAACATTCATAATCAAGACGCTTGGATTAAATTTTCATCAATTCCATTGGTTTGTGGAATGATTTTAGGCCTATTCGAGGTTCTAGTTGAATTTTCAGATGTCCCACGGGTAGTTTGGTATTTTGAGTGTAAAGTTGACAATGTAGGTTGAATGTCATGCTCGAGCTTACACACTGGGCAGGACTAGCACTCGAAGACCATTGCAGATCCCAATCGAACCATTGACTTAATTTACTTACTCAACGGAATACTTAAAACATTAATACAAGGATTAAAATGTGCATACTCAACTGTTTAAAAGATAACTTAGAATATTTTTAAAGATAAGAATTCAACTTAGCCAAAATAACAACTTAAGTCTTTAATACATAATAAATGACAATGTAAAGACAACTACTAACTGTCTAGAGATGGATGTCGGGACAAGATCCCAGATCGTCCTAACAACTGAAAACTACCGAAGTAAATGAAAAAGAAGCTCTTTGGAAAGCAGGGAGGCTTACCAACTGACTCTCAACGCTCAACCTGATGAACGTTGCGCTGAATGTTGATCTTGGTTACCTGGGTCTATATCAAAATACGATGCAGACCAAATGACATCAATACACTGAATATATGAGAATGAGAATTGGAATGCTAAACATAACATAAGCTTGCAAAGAATATGAGAGAAACACTTACCAGGATCAACTCAACTCAACATAACTGAACTGATTTCAATATAAAGCAGTGTAAATAAAAAAAAATGCATTACACAAAAACTTTAAAAAATGGTTTCAACTCTAATGTCTTTAGAATACATCATAACTATATATGTTATGCAAAGATACAATATGACTCTGTTTTTTTATGAAAAATACAAATATTTCGATGGATTTTAAAATATACACTTGTGGGAGTTGTACTATCCGACCAACCATAACATATAGTTTTTGTTATGCATACACATTTCCTTACCTGCTACAACATCCTATACCTTGCCAATGGCATGTAACCTCTACCAGTGGATTTCCATACTATGCTAAAACACTAAAGGATCACTAAAAGATTATAACCTTTTTCTACCCATGATGTTCATGGTTATGGGGGCTGTGATTGTTTTGAACTCTCGGGTGGGGTGGGGTGGAACATATCGGTGCTTAATATTACTCTAAAAATATGATACTAGCTCCTGTGTTTAAATACATAACTTCCTTATGTGGTTTGAGATAATTGCCTAAAAACTTAGCTCAAAGGCTATCTTGGAAATCCCAGTTTCCACTCTTGCTTAATTATGAAAGCATTTACTATATAACTAAAAACATTAGCTCAATGACTCTTTTGGAAATCAAAATTTCATCTTTACTAAAAAAACTAGCTCAAAGACTCTTTAGAAAATCAAAGTTTCCTCTTTACTGATAAACTAGATCAAAGGCTCTTTTTGAAATCAAAGTTTCCACTCTTCTTTAAATGTGAATATATTTTCAAACTATGGGGAATACATAGTCCCCATATACTCTTTTGAAGACATGAACTTTAAACCTTTCTTTTTACTCTTTACTCAACTTAAAACTCAAGTCTTATAACATAGTTAAAACATTTGTAAAAGATTTTGAAAACTTGATGAATTTTCTTGACTTGTTTGTTAACTTCTTTTGACTTGACTCTTAACTTCTCTTGACTTGATTGCCTAACTGATCCTTGATTTAATTATGGATCTAAGGATTGAATTTGTGATATGAAGACCGTCTGTTCTAAAATGATTTTAGATGACCTAAACATGACCAAAGATCACCATTTCACTTTTGAGGGTGGGCCGGCGACGTGTAGAAGCATTTAAATTTTGATTTTGAAAATAACTTTTGAGACCACTCCACGACGCAAAATGATTTTCCCAAATCTAGGGACTAGCTATGCGACGTGGAGATACTTTCAAAATTTTGACCGAAGAAATTTCATCTTCGTTTTCCAACTCTAAACCCTCTAAACTCCACGTGTTCTTTCTTCAAAACTTAAAATCTTTATACATTTCAAAGTACTCAGAGTCTACTTTATTCAAAATAAAATCATGGATTGCGGATCAAACAACTCCTCACAATTTTACAAACAAATTTTTTAATCGGAATTCCGACAAACCATCAAGAACTTAATCTGTAGCTTTCCAAGAACTTATATTCACTGAATATAGTCATGATTGGCGCTGGATGAACTAAGCCAACGCTATTAAGTTTACATACTTGTGGGATCAACCACCGACGAACCAAGGCTATCTCGATGTGTCTTGAACGTTCTTTTTCTTCTCTCTTTTCTCCTTTCTCCAAGACCCTAGCGTGAAATTCAATTTTCTAAAATGACTAAATATGGCATTTACCCCAATGAAACTCGCTAAAAACTAATTACTCATACAAACCGAAATCACGCAACTTGGCCCGCGCTGGAAAGATAATTCCAAAGTTTGTCCAAACATATGTGAAGTTCTCCCAACTCTTTTTTTCCTGAACTACAAGTGATGGTCGTTTGAAGTTGCCAAAACTAATTTTTTTAAACTTAAGTAATTTTTCAGATTTTTAATTTTCCAAAAATGACTATTTTTCATTTCCTCGCTTTTCCTAGCTATTTCGAATTGTGGAGATGCTTCATGAAGTTGTGACTATTTATTCTACATATGTTGTATCCTTTAGTGTCTTTGGCTGCATTAGTTGATCTGTTGATATAAGATGAACTGGGAAATATGTCTTTAAGTGGTTTGTTTCAAAAGACTTTGACTATTATAGTTTTTACTTAAAGCATATCATGCACTGTGTCATTAATTCATGGCACCTCGGGGGCTGTAAGAAAAGGCAATTTCGTATGTTGTAATGACTTCAATGTTCTGCATTCTGTTTAAAGCCTTCAAAATACGCCAAATGGTATTTTTGTACTTTCAAGTATCTGCCTTCACGTTTAACCCTTTCAAGTTACCCAGATGTTTCTTGCATTGACGTTCAAAATTCAACGGAATTTCAAATTCAAGTGAAATATGTATACTGTTTCCAGAATCATTAGATTATCATTAATGAAGAAAAATGTGTACAAAATTTATATACTAGTTGGCGTTCTACTGCAATATTCTTCTTCTGTAAGAATACTCGGAACACCCAAGTTTTACTTTCGCCCATGATAGTGATGCCGCATTACCAATAAAAGGATGCATCATAAAGAATATAGAACAAACACATTTCATCCCAAA
>JAKWJA010001836.1:0-33809 GCA_027704765.1 Solanum habrochaites | reverse complement strand
ATCTTTTACAGATTAGGGACTCCTTTTCGCCATTGTCCCTTAGTCTTTGATCGGTAGCGGGACGAACGATGGGTAAATTGGAATCTATTGTAACGACCTGGTAGTCGTTTTGAGTGAGCAACAGATTTTATTTCTGGAAAAAAAACTGCGGGACGACGGATGTAACGACGGACCGTCATAGTCACGACGGCCTGTCGAGGAAGAGGAGGGGTGTTCGTCCCATGACACTTGTATTTGAAATTGGGTAGAAATCGACTATCTGTAAATTATGACTACCTGCAGGACGTGCCGTCACATCCCGCAGAAACCGTCGGAGTTTCGTTGACAAAACACTCAACTTTGAGATTTGGTACAAGAAAATGAGTTTGACGTTTTCCAAAAATGACGGAGAGGAAAAGGACGGACCGTCACAAGGTGTGACGGGGCCCGTCAAGGACTACGTGAGTTCAGGGAGCTGAGACTGACCTGTGTGCACGGACCGTCGCAGGGCAAGACGGCCAGTCAAGGTTTGCGCGCAGTAGTTCCCAGGCCAAAAGGATTCATCTACACGTTTAGGGGTCGTTTTGGACTATTCTTTCCTAATTATTAAAGATTGAGGGTTAATATAATAGGTCTAATACTTGGGGGTTTAAAAGAGGAACCTTAGTTAATTAGGGGGTTTTATTGTCCTCCATGCACTTCATTATACTTGAATTAGGGTAAAACATCAGGAGGTTTGAATATAAACAAAACAAAAGAAAAGAAAAGAAAGAGAACAAAGAGAGGAGAAACGAACGAGTAGAGATAGAGAAAGAAAGAGTATAGAAAGATTTTGCGAAGATAGCTTGTTGATTCAATTCTCGGTGGAGGTTAGGATGGTTATGTTACGAATCGTAGTTGAACTCAATAGTAATATTATGTGTGATTAGTATTGGAAACCCTCTATGTGCTTAAGTTGTAATGCTTGCATGATTATGGATATGAAATTGTGATGAATTAACAAAGCCATGAGTGAAGCTATTGAATCCCAATCTTGAAAGAACCCTAATTCGTTGATATATATTAATGGAATGATGATGCCTTAGTCTGAAAGAAGCTTGTTTGATAATTATAAATGAGAATGATGATGCCTTAGTGGGTAAAAGAAGGCATTGATGAATTAGGGGATCGGGTTGCCAACGTTCCTGGTGTACACAGGATAGAATGAATATGAGGATAGGGTGCCACGTCCAGGGTACCCAGGAATAGAATGAATATGAGGTCAGAGTGTCAAGTTCAGACACGGCGATGGAATATGGATCGGGGGCCACGTTCCGTACAAGGATAGATAGAATATGAGGATCGGCAGTGTCACGTCGACACCAGGATAGAAACTGGATCGGGTGCCACATTCCGGTTACCAGGATAGAATGAGGATCGGGTGCACGTTGCGGCAACAGGAGAAATAGAGGATCGGAGTGTCCACGTACCGACACAAGAGGAAGACAAGATAATGAATCTTGAAAAGATAATGAATATACTCAATCGAATGAATTAATTCCCAAATGAGTTATGGTATTGAGTCTTGAGTTCCTCATGTTGAACTCGGTTGTTAGTTATTGATGAATTCATGTTGTATTGCTACATGTTGAGTTGTAGTGATTCTACATTAGTATTGATCTATACGTTCCCTATTTTGAGTTGGCGATGTATCTACTCAGTACGTGTGGCGTGTTGACTGACCCCCTACTTCATGTTTTCTCTGGTATTGTGTAATGCAGCAAACGTTCCGTAAACTTCAACTCAACAGTTAGATCAGCCAGTCTTCACTTCATCGGAAAATTCAGGGGTGAGCTAATGAGTCTAGCTTGGACTGGTTATTCTTCTTCAAGTCTTGATTCCTGAACTTCCGGCAGTACTGCTTTTTTAGGTATTTTGTTATTCTTAGACATTCCTAGTTAGTAATTTGAGATAGAGTTCTGTGATGATGACTTCCAGAGTTGGGGATAATAATAATAGTATTGAATTTGTTTTATAATGAGTTTTAAAGTATTCCTCAGTATTTTCTGTTGATATATCTTGAAAGTTAAGGTTTAGATGGGTTGGTTCGCTCAATAGGAGGGAAATGGGGGTGGCCAGTCGGCCCTGTTTAATTGGGGTCGTGACAGAAATAAAAAAAGAAAGATGTGGAATATGAGAAGTAACTAGTCAAAGCCATTATCAAAGAAAAAAAAATAGAGAAATAAAAAAAAGTATTTACGAAAAAGAACTAATAGTCATTTCCAAAAAAGGAGAAAGGAAGGAGAAAACAATGTAAAGAGTACAAGAAAAGGAAGAGTAGGTCATAATAAACTATGAAAGAGGTAGGAAGCTTAGCCATGTGTCAAGGAAGGACAAAAGTCACTAAAATGTACCAATATATCAACCTGACCCAGAGCCTACGTTACAAGCCAAGAAAGTTCTATCTTGATCCTAAGAGTCTAATATAGTGAGCTTAAGCAGTGAAAATAAGGGCAAGCCTATGGATACACGTGCCAACTAGGTGTGAAATTTTTTCGAGCGTGAGTGTTGAATAATGATCCTTATACTAAAATTTGAAATCAATGTGTGAAAAAGGTGGATATTTTTGAAGTGAGGGCACTAGTTGCAATATTGAAAAGTTTGTACCTTGGTGAGAGATAAAGGAGTAGAGGTATAGGTGCTGGATAGTCTGTGTCATGGTTGATCCACGTAAATGATCTTAGTGATCCTAAGAGTAAAATCATGCAATAAAGAAGTAAAAGTTGGGATTGATAGCCATATGATTGTGAAAGCTTAAAAGAGGATACTTTTATACAAAGGTGTTGTGGTGAGTCATAGTGCGTTGCTTGAGGACAATAAACAAATTTAAGTTTAGGGTGTTGATGTACCGTGGTTTCACGGTACTTTTAATGCTTTTTCCTTAAGTTTAGTGTGTGTCTAGGGCTTTTATAGTAGTTTTAATGTATTTTTATTTGTATTTTGCAGGAAAGTTGTCCAAAGTGGAAATGCAAAAATCAGTGCAAAAGTGATCCACGAAGCCATCAAACGCTCGTCGTTCCATCGACGGACCTGAGATGGTGATCATCGACTGCAGGTTCATGCATCTGGAAGCTACTCATGGAATTTTGACTGAGTATGGGGCTACAAAAGGATCGACGGACTGTCCTGACAAATTGTTAATGAGATCAGAGAATGTCCCAGTACCCGGTGTTGAAGAAAAAACTAAGTAAGGAATGACGACATGCATCGATGGACCGTAAGTTCATAGAAGGACCATGCTGTTGGTCCATCGATTAGATCAGAGAAGATGAAACGTGCAGGCTTTGAAATTTTTTTAAGTATGGACCGAAGGAGGCAGTCAACGATCCATATTTGATTGAAAGACCATTAGTGGTGTCGTCGATTGAAGTCGCGTTTTTTGGACAAACATTTCTTAAATGGTTTCCTTTTATTATAGGACAATGTCTTTATAAATAAGGTGTAAAACCTCGTTTTGGGGTTGGATATTTTATTATTTTTCATACTTTGTTCTTGGAGATTTGACTTTGCAACTTGGCCAATTAGTTCATGTTTCCGGAATCGGTTTTCAAATGAATTATGTTGTTTCAAGTATAGTTTCTGGATTTTCTTAAAACTTGTCAAATTAGGTTCATGATTTATTATTCAAAAAATATGCATTGTATTCTTCAAAGCATGGGTAAAAAAATTCACAACTAACGTTATAGGAACCATGGGTAATTAACAAAATAAGCCTAGGTAATTAACAATTCGTAAACTAGGTTATTGTAGCATTGATAATAATTTTTGTCTAGAGTTTTTTTAACGAGGAGCACAGTTAGAGTCGCCTTATTGCTACTCTTGACGAGACAAGGAGGTAGTTAATGGGAAAAAGTTATCCGACGTAGATTTTAGTGGGATACTATCTAATAGGGCTAGTTTCGTTGGTGGAGTTAATACAACTAGCCAAACATCAAAACATGATGCTTACTATGAAGTAAAAAGGTAAGGGGTAGAACTTAGAACACGAGCCGGGACTAAGGTACATGGTTGTGAAAATTATCCAAATGCCGACCAGGATTTAGAGATACATAAATTCATCACGTTTCATGCAAGAAATAATCACAAAGAATTTTTATAAGCTAGAATTTATGCGATATGAACCGAGAGAGAACACTTATACCCTAGTTTATTTCATAACTTGATAAACACCAATAATTTAATCTTGCTACTTGTTAGATTTCATGACATTGCAACATTTTTTATTTTATAAAAATGCCCCCTTTTAATTACATGTTTTTGGAAAGGACTTGATTAAGTAGAGGTGATTGTACATTAAAGTTAAGTCTAGCCCATTTTCCTCGTGGGATCGACCACAACCAAATAGTTGGGTTCGTTACTTGATACGACTACTTATACTACATCAGGAAAGTCTAATTTGAGCGTATCACTTATGAAATGAAAAGTAAAGTTATGTGAATTAATTTCTAATGTTAAGGAAGAATGCTAAGGTTAATTCTTGTATGATGAAGTTTATGAATGATGAATGTGGTGTACCTAATCTCATGGAATCCTCAAGGAGCACATTGTAAGGGTAGTAGTATGGGATGGTAATGTCACATTGCACTTTGTATAACTTGCAAATCCACTTGACAAGGTCACTTATGTGAAGTTCTTAAATACAAATATGTTCCTCTAAAATCTAGCTATAGGAATGTGCACTTGTTACCCGTGCGAGGTAAGCCTATAATGGGTAGTCTTGAGGATATCTTAGGTATGTATTGAAGATATTGTATGCACGATTCCTTCATGTCTTACCTTAGTGAATATTAGTATAACCTTGGTTAGGAAAACTTCTAAGGAAATGAATTCACTGTGAGTTGATGTTTGAGTTCACTGCAAAGTGGTTCTTTGTGTTATAATTATGAAAGTTCTATTCTATGTGCTAAATGATAACTTATATGCTATTTTACTTCTACATTCATGAAGAGTTTACTTATTTAGCATGTATGTTTACTTCTTCTAAAAGTATCCTCATTTTCTTGTTTTTCCATATGCCATACTTGGTACAATGTTTGTACTAACCCCATACTTTTCTGTACTCTATAATTATAAGTTGGAAGCGAGTGGAAGTTTTTGGAAGTCAAGCTTGGGAATCGATTCTCTCAAGATTAAGTATGTCCTCATATATCCGAGGGCATAGTCTTTATTTCTCTAGTTTTTCTTTAAGAGTTGTATAAGACTTATTATGTAACTTCTTTCAATGTAAAGGGTCGTGTCCCTAAGATATTTATGTTGTGTGTTTAAGTTGGATTGAGACGATGAGACTATCCTTTAGTATTTATAAAAGATGTTTTCCTTATTATCGGTTATTGTGAAAAGTTTTAATTCCGCATTACTTTTCATGTCTTATGCAATGAATGATATCTAAGAGGCTAGTACAAGATCTTTGAAAGGACAAGTTAGACTTGTTCCGACCTAAGAGTTTCCTTAACTTTTAGGTTGTACTCGCGGTTCGTAACAAGAATCAATTAATGAAAATTCCATCAGTGTTGGAAGAGCCATTTTAGGTTAGTAGAATGGTTGACACGACTAACATGGCTTTTCAAGCGAACCTATGCGATTAGAAATTTTAACTTTCACGTTAAGGTCTAGGTTTGAATTTAGTCAACATACTGGTCAAACAAGCTTAGATGTAAAACGGCAGCACGGGTTGGTCTGGATGTTAGTTATCTAGAAGACAATTTTTTTGGATCATTATTCTTCCTGGATAATTCTTACCCCCCCCCAAGAGGATTTTAGCTTTAAAATGGAGTATGGGTATGGGACTCACGTTTTTCAAGATGAAACTGTATGAGAATTTTGACTGCTTCTTTGAGTTTGGAATATCGAATTTGATATGTTTTTATATCTCGTTTGCCTGCACGGTTATGAATGAACTCAGAACACCCTGACAGATATTTTAAACTTTTTTTTAAAAAACAGCTGATCTACATTTGATGGTGAAGGCCAATTTTCTCTTTCATTAGTGGGATCCATCCGTAATCACAGGGCTCGGAAACTGGCTGCTATAAAGGAGGTTAAGTTCATAAAGGGTTCATTCTGATTGTAGAGTTCCGATTTGCTCGTAGTCACATTTTGTTGGGCCTCTTCCGTGTTCGCGAGGCCCCTATTTGTTGAAGCCTTCCTCGTTTGCGGAGAAGCACGAGAACTAGTATTTACATGTTCTAAAAAACTCTAAATAGTACAGTCCGAGTGACTTTCACTTTAACGTTGGAAAGTAGTTCTAAGTTTTACTCGAGTGCCCAAATCAACCAGAAAAATTGCTCCAGAAGCTAGAGTAAACTGAGAACCCCTATCTAATATAATAGATACTGTCACACCATGTAGACGAGCCACATCATGAATTTAGATGCAGTCCAATATCTTAGCACTGAATAAAGACTAAACAGGGAGGAAGTTTGCTGACTTGTTAACCGATCAACGATGAACCAACTCTATAAAACATCTAGAAGTCTCAGGCAACCCTACCATGAGTCCTTAGTGATTCGATCTCATTTTCACTCCGGAATGGGTAATCTCTAAATGTCACCATTAAGCCTCTAATTCTTGGAATTTACTAATGCAAACTAAGCAAAGGGACACATAGTCTGCAATATCTCTTCTTATACTTGCCTATTAATAATGTTGCCTCAAGTCTCGATACATCTTTGCGGTTCCCCGATGGATGAAATATTTTGAATCATGTGCCTTACGATGTTTCAGTTCACTCAAACTCCCAAAATTCTGGAATACAAATATAGCCTGCAAACATAAAAAACCCATAGGAATCTAATGTAACCAGGTAGACATTATGTTCTAATGCCTGAACTTAAAGTTCGTGGAATGCCTCATCCTCAAACTGACGACAATAGAACTGATCTAGTAGAGATGAATGAACTCCCACATAGTCTAGAACAAGCCTCAAATATAAAACATCTAGATGGTCTATATGAATATCTAAAGGTTGAATGTCCAAAGCTAAAGGTTCCTCCACAGTAGATAAGAAGGCTAGACTACACATACTCACAACCTTCATACTTAAGGGTTGCCCTGTATGTAGATGTAGCGCAAACTACCTGTGTACTGCCTGTAGATCGGTTAGAGTTATACAAAACTACCCGTCCTCCAACTTAGATCAGGGGGAGGGTATTGCACACATTTAGCTTAATATACCTCGATGCAAAAGCAATAACATGACTGATACGCTTAAATGTAAACCTCCCAAAAAAGTGTAAACGAGTGTTGTCAAACAAATATGTTGGGGTCGATCAAATAAGGAATATGGTTTAAAATAAAACTTAACATACGATTATATTCGTTTAGCCAACGTATTTGAGAGACAAGTAAGTAAATGGGTGGGGGGCAATTGTTGAACAAATAACCAATTATTATTAAATAACAAGTGAGCAGGATTCAAACTTGTTTGTTATCAATGAGAGAAAGTAACTAGGGTGTATGTGATCTCCATAGGCTCATAACACACTAATCCTAGTAATAAAAATTCTTTATTAGTTTATCATATGCAAAGTGGTAAGTTGTGTATCTTTAATCCTCAGTCACTTACAAATAGAGAAATTTCACTCGTTTCTTGGTCCGGTTACACATGCTGTAATTACTAACCCTTACCGTTACATCATATTAGACATAACGTAAATGTATGACTTGTTTCACCCTCCACCATTGGACCATAGAATATTAGATAGTATCAACTAAATTGTGTGTGATAATCTTTCTTATTAATACCCCTTGGGTCTAACAAGTAGCAATAAGCGAGAGTTCAAACATGCTCGCGATCAAAAAAAAATCCAATGGAAAGAATTAGGAATGCATGTAATGACACTATTCAAGAAATACTAGTTACTATTCATACTTTGTTAATCGCTTATGGTTTCCACAACTCTAGTTTTGAATTTAGTTAATCATATTAGAAAAAATAAGATTTATATTTTTATAAGAATAATTCATGAACTTACTACTAGAGTAGAAGAAATAAAAAAAACCCAACTTTTCAACGTCAAAATCTTCAAAAAGAACTTAACTAATCCAGAATTGATTGAATTGCAAGTTATACTCCAAAGCCGAAAACTAGAACTAAAATAATAATGTCTAACCCCCAAAAGCGAGGTTGCATGCCATATATATAGAAAAACATGTCCTAAATAAAAAGTAAAAGAAATAAAGAAATAGAGTATGTGGATGTGATTTTGATCTACGACACTGACCTATAGACCGTGGACTGACCTATGGTTTGTAGGTCCCTTTCATGGTTCGGGACATTGACATTTCTTCAAAGCTCTAAATGTTCAATTCTCAATAACGATTGACGAATCATAAGGATCCTCCTCCGTAGTTCCAAATTATTTATCATTTTAAATAGTTTAATAAATAAATAATTTAAATAATGATAAAACATTATTGTTTTCATATTTAAACAATGAACTAATCTTATATATTGATTTATTTACAAAAATATTTTATTATAACACAACAAGATTTTAAATGTTAACCTTCTCAAATAATATGGATGGTGAAGGGTTTATGAACCCTAGCCCATTAGTTCACACTTGGGTAGAGTATGTAGTTCAGCATCTGCGACACAAAATTCAGTATTTATCATTTTAAATAATTTTAAAAATAAATAAATAAAACAATGCTAAGATATTATCATGGTCAAATTCAGACAATGAGCTAAGTTTATATATTAATTTATTTACTTAATTGTTCTATATAACATATCAAGATGCTACATGTAAACATTCTCAAATGAACTTTACAATATAATCTTATATTAAGTTAAAATTTTAAATCCTCTATAAATTAATGTATATGAACATCATAAACTATCCGGGCAACACCCATACACATATATGGAGTAATCAAATGAAATGACTTTTCCGTGAATCTTCCTTCAAAGCCTTAAATATATGGATAATAAATCTCATGTTATTGTATTGAGGGCAGTAATCTAAAATGTGGTTATGATAAATACTCCATCGGTCCCTAATTACTTTGTCTACTTTAAAATTGACTTACCTATGAAGAAAACATAACATAGTGAGCTTACCATTTGCCTCTATTAAGTATGAAGTGCATGAATTAAAAAATTTAAGATTTTCAATAAGTTCTAAATTTTTAAAAGTAATTTATTGAGGGCATAATAGGAAAAATACATTGTCTGTTCTTGAATTGTCAAATAGAGACACCTAAAAAAGGAAAAGCGGACGAATTATTAGGAATGTAGGGAGTAACATTCATTGTCCTCTTTGGAGAATAACTATAGCATAAGTTTTGAATATTAAACCTTTATAAGACCTTCTGAGTGTCAAATTTTTATGATTGTAATCTTTAATTAAAGTAAGTGATGTCTGGAAAAATATAGTAACGTTATCGATTAAAAAGCGAAGTACGAAAAATAATGACGTCATTGAAAATCCGAAATTGGAATACAATTATGTTCCGAAGAAAGGAGACAATTGAGAAGAAAGGAATAAGTAAAAGACCGCACAAGAAAGTTAGATATGAAGAGATAGTGAAGGACAGAAGAAAAGTAATATATAAAACTCCCCCCGCAATGAAGTTACAATGAAGGAGAAAAAATATATATTTTTTGCATTTGTTATGTTTCAATTTATTAAGACTTGTATGCACACTAAAAGAACACTTTTACAGTGTTGAAAATTAGAGATAAGTAAGTGTCAACTATAAATTAGATTCTGACATAAATTTTAATGTATAGATTAGAGACTAAATTTGTACCTTTTTCATGGTATAAAATTTATTTAAAAAAAACCTTCCGTAAAGAGTGCAAACACAACTTATAGTTCTGTGATACTGCTAGTTGATTGAGAAGAAAATCTGCCCCAATTATAGTTAGCGTCCCACGACCCTGATTTATGGAATAAAACTTCCCACATAAAGCAAATGAGTTTATTTCATATTGTCATAAGGCAAAATTCAGGTTGTGATAGAACTTACTACTTTCCACTGATATGTAAGCCAAACCCATTTACAGGAAGTAGAAGTAACAGACTATTGCTAAGAAGAAAAAGAGCGGTGGGAAACCCCTGGGAAAAAAAACATAATTAAAAAAAAGGTAAAGAGAAAAATAGAGGATCAAATTAATGTGAAAACCAACAAAACACCTGGTATCACCCGGTATTTGAGCAACTATCAACACAAGAATACAAACAGGACACCATAATACAGAAGTATTTCAAAAAATAAGATAAAAGCAAATCCTACCTAATCCAGAGGGAGAGAGACAAATATGAAAGCCAAGATCTCATCCAAGCTCCAAATCCCCAACGCGCGTTCTGCACAAAGAACCAAATCAAGGCAGGACTCGTACAATGATGTGAAAGGGTTGTAGATTTAGTATGATGCCAACCCCCCAAATGATACTCAGAAAGTATAGACCATCTGATATCTGAAGATAACATAAATTTAACCAAATGGAAGTTGGTATTAAATAACATAGATAACAAAAGGGATAATCATAACCCCTACCTTAAAAAAAGAAACAAATCGAAGAACCATAGGAGAAAAAGGAATTTGAAAAAGGAAGAAAGGGACAAAGCTGAATGTTCTATCCCATCAACCTAATTACGATGACACTTTATTAAGGGAGACAAATAACCCAAGGTATATTAATACAGTCTTTCACATAAGACACATATAAGTCAAGAAGAACACCGAAAACTGAACCAGCACAAAAACATCTAATAGAGGGGAAAACAAGGGAGTAGCTCCTTACAACATTGTACAACACCCTCCAGACTTCTAAAACTTAGAATATCAAAAAAGTCCGTCTGGAGGCCCGGATGTTCCTCGAAGTTACACAAAAACAGAATAAATGCATACGTCCCCCATATGACCTACAGGTGCAAACAACAATCAATTATGGTGGTTGGGCAATGCATGATGAACGTGAAAGGTATTGCAATTAAATTGTAGGTACAATAGTGCCAAGGCAAAGGATATTACACCAACCCCTATCCACGTCTCAGGCAATGCGGTAGGACCCATGCACACCTCTTTCTTCTGGTTCAATAGGTCACACGGACAGAGGAATCAATGAGGCACTCAAGAGTGTCCATATGTATCTGCCTCATCCATATCTAGGACTTCCCGCTAATTTAATGTGACTTGAGATGATCATCATAAGCACAATAGAAAGAAAGGGTTGGTTACTCTTCGACAAGTCAAGAAAAATATGTGTTCATTCTAGATGCCTCGATATCTATAAAACTGAGTGCATCACATATGCCTTAAATGCTGTAAAAGTGAGCGCATCCCAAGTGCTTCTATTTATAAAGTCCACTTGTAAAATAGTAAAGGTAGTATGAACCCCATATAATGTTTGGTTAAAAACTAAATCGATCAAAAGCCTTGCTTTCTAAGAAATATGGTTAGCACAAATGCATGCCTCAGGTCATACTACAGTCACCAGTAGGATATAAAACAATGAAATACATGTCAAGAATATAATCCAAACAACACAGTCACAATCACAAAGAGGATAAATAGAAACCATCTAGCTCTTAAAGTAATTAGACGAACCTGATATTCATTCGTTCATAGACCAAGGCCTCTAGCCCAAAATAGCTCTACCAACTCAACAATGGTACCAAGAGAAGGAACAACATACAAAAAATGAAAAGGATTATAAAGAATCGAAAAATAGAAGGATAACACAATAATAACCTGATCTACCCAAAGGTACTAACACAAAAATTGTGTGCGAAAAACCAACTCCATCCTACGACAATAATAGGCAACGAAGGATCCAAATCTTACCAAATGATAATGGTGTTATCACAATAGATAGTTTAATCGAAGTGAATCTTTTAGAGGAACGCACTCTCACATTCCCTGCTCTGGCTGATGGAACCAACCCAGACAAAAACCCATTAGAAGAAACACCAAACTAAGGATCAGTCAAAATCTCATTCTAAAGTAACAATGACCTCGAATACTATAAATCATTGAATAATAACCTTGAATATATCAACATAACGAAACTATGGTAAAAACAAGGATTCCCCAACCTAAACTAAGGAGTTCACGATTCAACTAGTCTAAGGTTTAAGAGGAATCAAGAAAAAAGAATATCAGAAATAATTCTAAATCTTGTACACAGGATCCCAATTCACCTACAATAAATGCTAAACATCATCTAATAAAGCTCAATCAAAGAACTTGTAGACTTAAGTCTACAACAAAGCTAAACATGCATGCTCCAAAACTACGGAACCGATCAAAACTCTGAAATGCCCCAAAATACACCACACCTAACCAATTTGTTTTTATCACCAAACGCAACTACAAAAAATTTAGAAAAAAAAAACATAACAATATAATATTGACCCAAAGATCAAGTCAAAATGGGAAATGGGACTCAAACCGGGAATCTCAAAATTAAAACTATCAAAATGTCACAAATAGCCCAAGGAAATTGTGCCCCAAAAATGGGCACATTCCGGACTCATGGACAAAATAACCTCTAAGAATTTAAATAACCAAAAAGCAACAAAAAAGGGTTAGGGCAGTCCCTTTGGGGTAGAATATACCGCCCCAAAATTTCCAAAAGTGTGGGAGGGGTCGGGTTGAAATCACTGCTCGTCTTTATTAAAAAACAAGACCCACAAACCTTCACAATCACCGAGCTTAAGGATCGATATTACGGCCCCCGATGATACATGTCTTTGAGAATGTTGAGGGAAATCCTTGTGAACATGGAGGAAAGAATGGCCTAGACCTTGCAAACGTGGAGGAAATCATTGCAAACGCGGAGCGATGGCCCCATACACCCCCGCAATAGCGGTCATAGACCACACTATCACACCAACTGAAATAGATATGCTTCTCCAATGAAGCCCCATTGCCGATGAATACGAAAAGCACTTTGAGCTGCACCAGTAGAAGATGCACCTCCAAAATGCACTAAAATCCCAAAACTTCAAACAACCCTTTGAAAAACATTCAGAATCCAAAGCACACAAATCTAAAGTGCAAACCACTTGAACACGACATTTAAAACTTAATGGAATCGAAGATACAACCAATTGATTTCATTTTATCAAAATGTTGACTAAAATAAATACCTTACAAATAAAAACAAGCCGAACTCCAAAACCTAGAAACTCATACCTATGTTCTCGAGATCAAACAAAAGGTTGTTCTAGACCAAACTCCTAAATCTGAAGCTTGCCTCATTGATGAAATTAGATTCTATGTGTGTTTACCAATAAGTTTGACCAAAGTCAAACTTTAATCAAAACTCTGAAACCAAAATTCTGAATCGTACCTACTCGAAATGGAAGCTTCAAAACTGAAATTTATCATCACACTAGGACGAAAATGTCCTCTCGAGAGGAAAGAGCTGATGATTGCATTCAAGGGATCCAAGTATCCGGATGTTGACCAAATTCATCTCTTTCAAGATAAAGGCATCCAAATTCAAAAACTCACATCAAACTTTACCAAATGACCTGCAACCCAATGTTAGTCCTAAGAAGTCATAAAGGATCGGTCCTGAAAACTCTAAATGCTAAAAAGTTTGAAATAATGGAAATTATTTGGAGTGTCATTAAAAATCCTTTACAAAAACAAATTTTGTCCTTGAAAGTAAAGGAACAAGATAAGGGTATTGGGCCTGCACACTCCATCAGTCCTACATCTACTCTCTCTGATTGGGCAACACCAATAGAGAGAGAAACTCGTAAATTCCCTCATGCCCTTGAAAACCCAAACAAACATCTAACCAACACTTTACTTTGACATTGATTTCCACTTAATAACACCAAACTCAAATAAGAGAAACTGAATAATCCGAGATGAATGAACACTACAGAAGGCAGCGACCACACAAAAGGAACACGAGACCTTCCCATCCGCCGCCTCCCCCCCCCTCCCCCCCCCCCCACCCCCCCCCCCCCCCCAACCACCCCCCACAGATGGGATGCTAAATAGACTATAAGTTTCAGTATTGACTAAATACTCCAAACCCAACACCTCTAACAATCAGAGCCTCTTCTACCACATGAGTCCACACCACAAACCTACCCCGTAACAACCAAAACTTTTTTTAGCTAAGACTTGATCATTCGATAACGCATCACACATCTACACTTAAAATTTGAAACGTCCATTCGCTGTAACCTCCTCAAACTTCTCGAGACCCCAAGCCGCCACCCCCTTTTAAAAAGGACGACCAACATACCAATACACGAACCCAAACATGGACATCGGGACCCTTCACGCAATACCACCCCTAAAGGGAATAGTTTAGGGGAACACAACTCATTTAGGGAAAGGTGACCAACCGTCCTTGTCTACCACACTAGGGTTCACTTGAATGAGACCCTGGATGGCCCATGGTGTCTTGTACGATCAATTTAAGGGTTCCTAAAAGTCATCAATTAATTTTTGAATTTTGAGTCATCTTAAAATGATTATAGATCTCAACACATAATGAGATATGCTCGCCACCCACCATGATCAACTACCCTATTCAAGTAACCGCTCTTTCTCTCTGATAGTCCTTTTTCGAATGCCAAAAAGTTTTCCTCATTCTCTGTATGGAGTAAATGTTATGCCCATTTTAGTGAAGTCGGCTTGTTGCCCACCACCGATGACGCTTTCCGATCTCGCCTTATACCCGGCCTGAAGTGATTCTTTAGCCCAAGTGAACTCGCACCCATATAACTATGGTTTGTGGAAGGGCTGCACAACGGGCACCCCCGTGAAGCTTTAAATTGTCCTTAAAGCCTCATTTATTAGGCACCTCATCAGTCTTTTAAGCTGGGGTGATTTTTGTCTTCCCCATAGGTGTTATGCCGGTACTTAAATGATTTGTCTTTAAACCCGTATTATGATCACATACAACCCCCCCATGAGGTTTTTACACCCATACCAATACTGTCTTTAAAGTGTAATAAATTATTTTATGTTCATTAACACTTCAAGACATTCGATCGAGGTTTCAAGTCGACAAAAGCTACAGTTTTCAGCATTATTCATCTTTATTTGATTTTGCAAAAAAATTCCATTCTTCTAGGTATTCGAGTAGTTCATCCTTACTTCCTACGTCTACTTTAAAATTAGTAAAACAAAAATCTAGGGCTTCTTACTAGATTCAGTATTTTTGTACTATTGCACCGCCCACAGACCCCGCCATCCTCATAATTGAGTTGTTGATTATTGAATATCTATTTCTAATCATTGAATTTCTATACATCGTGTATTGTTATTATTGAGTTGATTGTTCATGAGACTTTTTCGAAGAACTATATTGTTCGTAAAAGAGTAATTTGCAAAATAATATAAGAGAACTATGTATTATTAAAATGTTTCAAGTATACATAAAGAAAAGGAGTAGGATTTTGTAAAGTAAAGTTAAAGGTGTTCTTAGAAAGATTAAGTACTTATCTCTTAAAGAGGCCCGTTTTGAGTAGTCATATCAACCAAGACTGTATTTTTACATTGAGAAAAGATAAAACTTTTTGTATAAATGAGCAATGAGTTTTAGAGATATTTCAGAGTAGTTAACTTTTTTAAGAGGATAGTTTGAGGAATTACCATAAACAAGAAAAAAAAAGAATATTTTTACATATTTGAGCAAAATTAACATTAGTGGTAGTAGATTGTGAACGATATTGGCGTGGTGCGGGGGAGGGGGAGTTTAAACTACTCACAACCCCAAAACCCATGTCTTGCCAACATGGATACATTATCATACCTTTTAGATAAATCCTTAGTTACTTCGGGCAGAGCTTAGTGGATCCACTTAGTTTAAGGGTTCTATATGTTGGCATGATATATGAGAATTTTGGTACTGTGGATAAGAGGATGCACATCACATATCTCATAGTGATGATTATCGATTAGAGAATCTCCCAATAGCGTTAAAGTGTATTTTTATGTATAACTTATTATGCTGAGTTTCAGAGATGAGTAAGTATTTTCTTAAAAAAATAAAATGGTTTCATTCTTTTAATATTTTACATACAGTTGAGGTTATGTTATATCTATTACATTCCTTTCATTCATTTATTTCGCTTTAACAACATTACATACTCGTACATTCAAATGTACTTATGTCATTCGACCTGCATCCTTTTATAACGTACATACAAGTTTCATTCAATAGTTGTTCTGTTGAGATCACTCTATACTCTATATAGTTTTGGTGAGCCTTTATGTATTCCTAAGGACTTCACATTTCCCTTTACTTTAGTTTTTTAGGTATCATGGGTCTTGTACTGACACCTATATTAAACATTGGAGTCTTCATAGATAGATAAAGTTGAGGAGTCTCTCAGTAGTTACTTTTCCTTGAGATGTTCTTGCGAACTAGTATACTTATGCTGTTGAGTATTTTACAGATAACAGTTTAAGTTGAGTATTTATTTTGAGTTTCAATGTTCAAAATTTTGTTTTAAACCTATTATTGCCAGATTTAGTTTTCCGCTTATATTCATCCAGGATGAGGGTTTGCTTGGGAACCATTAATGGATTTTGAGTATCGTCCACGCCCAAGGTGTAGAATCGAGTGGTAAAAAAACTGTCAAGAAAGTAAATGCACAACCTAAGTAACTAGGTGTAGAAAAAGTTAGAAAAGTAACTCCACCTAGGAAACCAATACAAGGTTAAGTTTCAATAACTCCAAAGCCTAAGTGCAACCTCTCAAAACCTAATAACTACTTCAAGGGACGACCAATCCAAAGGCTCAATCACAGTAAGGGAAACTCCAAAACTGATCTTATACTAATGATCTCGTTTTGGAAAGTGAAGTAAATGATGAAATTCTAATAGTCTGCGATAAGGAGAGATTTCATGACACTATGAACCATATACTGAGTGTAAATCCGAGCACACCAGGTTAAAAAGAGGAAAAAAGGAGCTAGTAGATAGAGGATAAACATGACCAACCCATCAATAATAACATAGAAATACCAACTGACCATAAACTATCCACCATGGTGAACAGAAACCTCGCATCCAAATGTAAGTCTACAACTTTATCGCATGAATTACTTTGGCTTCATCTTGAAGATGAGACTTGCCGCAGATTCCCAACCTCTCACAAAATAGAAGTGTAGAAGCGTGGCATCCACATGTAGTTCGTAATTCATATTTTTTTCATAGTAGCAATAGCCATTAACCGATAGAGACCATGTGATCTTAACATGGAATTCGGTGTTATCCACATCGAAAAGGGTTGTCCTACTTACCTAAAGTATAACCATACTCTTATCTTAGGTGGATCAACTAGCTAATGACCTATATGAGCACATAGTTATGGGATAAGGATATTGCTACTAGAAACCAAAACTCAACTAATGAAGAATGTTTCCATTTCATGAGGTAGCTAGTTGGGGAACCTGAACTCAAGTATGGTAGAAGGAACCCATTTGGAAAGTCGTAGTTAACTAGTGTAAAAGCTTTCATATCATATTCATATTCACTCAAAGCTAAGCATTAATTCTTATGGATTGAATATTAAGTCTTGACTTAATTCATATTCATGAAAGAATGTGTTGACACTCAATCAAACATAATTCATACTATAGCTCATAGATTCAAATGGTGAGAATAGACTTTCGATCATTTAATCATCATATTCATACACAAATGTGTATAGGAAGGTAATTCTTTCAACAACACAACAACCTGATCATACTCTTAGTCAATCATACTTCTCAAGATTTACCCTTAAAGGAACAATGATCAAATTCAGTCAATCACATTTATAATAACTAATTAGATATGGATAATAAAATGATTCAGATATCTCCACTATTGTAAGAATAATCTCATAAGGTTCATCCCTCTACAATTCACCCACATCACGAAGTCATAAATCGGGGAAATTGGAAATATCATGGTATCATTAGAGATTTTGTCATAAAATTTGCAATAATCAACAATTCAACCATAATTTAAAGTAATTAAATCATTAAAAATCATTTTGAGAAGAATCTATGACTTGGAATCAAAACCATACACTGTTTAGGAAATACAACAATTTGGAGTGAAACAACTTGTTCCTTCAACACTAACTTCACCTTTCTCCTAGTTCTTCTTCTTCTTCTTCTTCTTCTTCTTCTTCTTCTTCTTCTTATTCTTCTTCTTCTTCATCATCATCATCTTCATCATCGTCTTCTTCGTCATTGTAGTTGTTTTTATTATTATTATTTTTATAATATCATTTTATTAATGATCGCCTTTGATATGACTACAAGCGATACAACAATTTTAAGCAGGATTGCTTTGATGTGACTACAAATTCATTTGCAATTCATGAAATCTAAAGATGGAAAGAACTTTTATGGTTCCAACACAACCCAAATGACTCCTCATTCACAGCTATCATGGGCCTTATCAGGTACACCGGACTAACCCAAGAACTTCCCATCCTTGGACTACATTACTTTGACCATAGAAACATCGGAATAGTCATTTACTTACCATGTCATAATAGTTCAAGTTGTTGTTTGTCCAACACAAAGTATTTAACCTATCATTTTGGCTTTTTAAATATTAAAAACATTTAAATTAATATTGAAAAAGAAAAAAGTAATACCTTAACTAGAGAAGACTCCCAACAATAATTCTTCTAAGTAGAAACAACAACAATTATATATATATGGTAGTGGAAATACAATAATAATTATATAAGAGAGGTTGGACAAAGCCTGCCCTCTACCTTCTACTAAGTGATCCTTGTATAAAAAGGACCTGAATAAAAGTCTAAAATTTATAATATAAGGGCTTACATCATATTACGTTATTGGAACAACATTGGGGTCCTAAACTTTATTAAATCTTACAATTATTCTAACTTTTATAAAAGTTAGTGTCTTATCAACTAATTTTTTTCAAATCTCCTTTCCCTTTAATGTGTGTGAACTAGAAGATTCTTCTATCAGATTCCTCAACCGTTGAAGAATTGTTTCAATGTCCATTTCTTCCGTTCTATGAGCACTTTGGGATTCTCCTGATATACAAATTCTTCTTCACTTGAGGTAGCCATAGATATATTATCCAGAAATCTAATACCCATATTTATTATTAGATTTTTTTTACGCCTTCCATGTATGATGCAAGAAGTTTCGATTTTGTGATGGTCTCTTTCTTCATCTGCAGCCTTCTGTTTATTTGTTTTAAAGGACTGGTATCATTTCGGCCTTATATAACTTCAGAGTGACGCTTGTTGATATCGATAGAGTCTTTAATGGAGTTTATAATACCCTGTCCATGGATTTATCCTTGAGCATCCTTCTCGAGTAATTTACTCCAAAATTTTGTATGAAATATCCTCCTTAAACTAGCAAATCCTTCTTCATTTATCTGTGTCACATCCTGGAAGTGCCTCTATAACGTAACTGGCATAATCGTACTCAAAGAGGACTAAGGCTATCCTCTTAGCATTCATCATTATATTCATAGGTTAAAATGCGAAAAATTTAAAACTTTTCATATACACTACTTCACGAGGTTTACTTAGACCTCTCACGTACAGATAATATATATTCAGATCGAGTATACATAGACCCTTCGTATAAGAAACTTACATATCCTTCTAATTTTATGGCACAGATATGCATATAAGATATGATATAGTCTTAAAACGGATGTCTCATATCATAACCATATAAACAAAAGTATAACAATTTGACATATGTCACACTTCGAAAATTCAAGACGTGTTCTGGAGTCTAAAATAAGTTTCATAAGCTCTAGACACTGTGTTAAGTCATATTTTAATGAATATAGGTCATTTAGGAAGTCTACGAACCAAAACATTCAAAAATGTCCATGACGTCCGGAAACTAGTTTTAGGAGGTACTAATGTGTCTTAGCCTATTTGACAAGCTTTTAAGAGTCAGAAATAGATAAAAATTGGTGGAAGGGTTTTTAACATGGTTTTAAGTTCATTCAGTATAAACGTCCGGTTACGACTCTCAAGGACTAACCAATGTCCCTTGAGGAGGACCCTTGGAAGTGGAGTCAAACACTGTCTGGGCAGTGTGCAACCACAAAAGGGCATCGACAGGGCGTGTGTTGATCGATGGGGCGTCGATGCCAACCATCGAACAAAACTTAGAAAATTTGTTGTGGGACCTGAACTCCACAGTCTCTGACTAAATTGACGAGTGTGCAGCACAGAGGAAGGACCAGTCATCTACTCACACACTGACTGTCGACGGGGTCTCGTCTGTGAGGGCCCAATTTTCCTGCATGTTTTAACTAAGTCTAAAACAATTGATTAAGGGGTTTGTTTGTTATTTAGGGATTAGGTTAATTCTAATTAAGTTAATTGACCTCCCATATAAAGAGACCAACCCCATTTGTCTAATTACAACTCTCAAAATAAAACTCTCTTCCTTCTCTCTTCGTTCTTTCTCTATTGGAAGACACCATTGACGACAAGATAGGAAAGGGATTTGGGTCAGTAAAGGAACTATTTAACCATCAATTCTTCATCAAACATTGAATTATGGGATCTAGTTCACATTAGAGACCTCTTTCCTCAAAGGTTTCCTTCAAAGTATTTTCAAAAGTTTATTTTTCATGTGGGTCATTCGCAATCTCAAAAATTATGTTATGAATTGGTTCTTTTATGTTTTATATTGGGAAATATGAATTGATAAAAATGTATCCTTGCTTAATTATGATATATCTTGATGGTTTGGTCTAGTTTGTAAAAGTTGATCCTTAACCCTTAACCCTAGGTTTGATCTTGATATGTATTAGGTTGTATTTGGTTTAATTGACTTTGTTATTGGTTAAATTGCTATTATATTATGTTGATACATTAATCATGACCAAATTAGGGTAATGTTTAGAATTCAATACTAGTTTTTGAGGAGATGATCTAGGTTATAAAGTACATTGTGAATTGACCTGCGTATCTTGTCTTAAGTTATGATCTTGTATGGAATTGTGATGTATTGATTCTTCTAGATTTGTTATCATGTTGATTATTTACTTATGATGATGTATACCCAAATTGGTTTGAATGGAGGTTTTATGGTAAGACCTTGTTGATAGAGCGTTTATAATTGTGATTAAGTCATGATGTTTTATTGGAGTATGCCTTGTATTAGGATAGTAGGCTTGGTATGATGTTGAGTTGAAATGTCTTAACTATGGTTGTGTGTTTTATTAAGATGTAAATGTTATAAGGATGGTGATGATTACCAATGCGCCTTATTATGAATAAACATGAAAATGTGCTAACCTCACTTATATGAATTGTGATGAAAGGATTATAGTCATACAATTCTTATTGAGCTATGATGATGATGAATGTACAAGGGTTAGACCCTATGACATACAATAAGCTATGATGATTGATAAATATATTAAAGAAATGTTAATAAAGGGATTTATCTTAGCACCAAGTGAACTTCACAATGGGAGGTGATGGCTTCCCATAGAGAAAGATTCACCCTATTGTTCTACATGTGGTGTTGACTCCCCAAATAGGGATACTCATCAAATGTATTACCATGAGAGGAGGCCCCAATTTCCAAGTGGTATGTAGAGGGAGAATACCTATCTTTTATTTCTTGAAATATGTTGCCCCCGATAGGTAGACTAGCTAGTTGATCCTCCTAAAAAGCAACATTTATGTTTGGTTTCACTTTTGCTGGTAGACTATCTTCCATCGATGTAAGGTTTTACAACACCGGATTCCACACTTAGATGTTGTGGTCTATGTCAGTTAATGCAAGTGTTCCCTAAATTAGAATGAACCAATGAAGGATAAACTAACTAAGGTGACATGAGAGGTTTGACATAGCCTTGGTAGGGGTATGAGACTCTACCTATGACATGCACTAGTTTGCCTTGATGGAAGCTTTAGAAGGTTTATATTATGTATGTCTGTGATAATGAACGCAAAATATGATAGTATGATGAATTTACATGTAAATAATACTATATGGTTATTGATACACTTATGAGAATGTAATTGGTATATGTTGTTAATATTACGAGGTTGTATATCCCTAAAAGGTTAATGTCATGTGAAGTTGAACATTAGTCATGCTTCTGTTGGTTCCACTTGTTGAGTCAGGTTATTGTGTGTCTTGGTTTATTGCACTGGTGCTTTATGAGGATCAGGAGTAACTAGTCTTGATGATTATGATATGATGAATCTTATCCATGCTTGTTGAAGTAATGACTTGATGATTTTTGTAGGATTATATTATATTACGAGTTAAAGTATTTTGACAAGTATGTTATTTCCTTGACTGATTAATATCTTATTGATTTGTATATTTTCCGTGATGATAATCGTCTTTCAAAGAAATAAAAAGCATGTTTTGATACAAAGTCCCTTTCGCAATGATTTGATATTATATGTGAATGGTCTCATACTTAGTACAAGTGATTGTACTAACCCCCATTTTCTTCGTTTATCCCAAAACATTTTAGGTTTCAGTCATTGAGGAGTTTCGAAGACGAAATAAAGAATGCTGGGATATCTTTATTCAGTAGAAGAGGGTAGGTCCTCAATTCGAGGTCGATGCACTATCTAAGCTTAGGAGTTTCTCTTAGTTAAAGACTTCTATGGTTCTTCTTTACCTTTAGTATGGAAACATTGTATAGCCACATGGGGAATTTTTAATTAGGTATGGGTTATGCAGAAGTTCTTAACAATCTTATTAATGGTTATGAGATGAGACAGACTTTATGACTACTTATGTTCTGTTTTTATATTTGTAAATACTTATGTGCAATAAAACTCGAAGACCCTAAGTAATCTTTTCACGAAGGTCTCATGTATACTTCGATATGAATAAGTATTATGTGTATGCTAGAGGTCTATGTAAACCTCATGATAGATAGAAGAAAGTTTTAAATTTTTTGCATATGAATGTAACGATGTAAGCTAAGAGGCTAGTCATAGTCCTCAAAAAGGACAATGACGCCAGTTACGTCTAGGGGGTTCTCCCTAGATGTGACAAATTTTCACTGGATTGCTAGCTTAAGAGTTTTACTTATGGACACGTTAGATGGTGGTGTAATATTTTAGAATGGAGCAGAATCTTCATTGGTAGCAGAAATAAATAAATAGTTATCTTCTATTAATTTAGTTGAAAGGTGAAGTTCATCAACCTAGAGTTCATTTTTTCTCCTAAGGGGAAGATTGTGTACTTCGTTACCAAGAACGCTTGTGTGTTCCTATCATTGGTGAGTTGAAGAAGTAGATTCTTAGAAAAGCCCATAGTAAAAGATAGCCCATTCATGAAGGTGCCACTAAAATGTACCATGATATATGGTAAGCCTTTTGGTTGGATGACATGAAGAGACACATCACATATTTTATGGCTAAGCGTACTAACTATCAGTAAGTTAAAGTAAAACATCATAAACAAGGAAGTATGACTCAAGAGATTTGCATTCCTACATGGAAGTGGGAAATGATAAACATGTACTTCATTACACACTTTCCTCTTACTTGCAAATTAACATGACTCCATTTGGATGAGACTGAAAAAAGTTACTAAGTCTACTCACTTCTTGGCTAGCAAGACTGTAGCTTCGGTGGAGGACTACACACAAATACTACATCACTGAGATAGTCCAATTTAATGGGGTTCCTTTGTCTATCATATTATATAGAGGTCCTCAGTATATATCTCAATTTTGGAAATCCTTTCATAAGGGTCTGCGTAGTCAAGTAAATCTAAATATAACATTTTATACGTAGATGGATGGTAAAGAAGAATGTACATTCTGATCTTTGATTACATGTAAAGAGGTTATGTGATCGATTTCAAGGATAATTGGATGATCACCTACATTTCATAGATCTTACCTATTATAATAACTTCCATTCCAGTATTTTGGTTTGAAGTAGGTGAAGAAATCTTGATTGTGCATGATTCGATTCATCAGGCTATGGAGAAAGTTGAGATCGTCAGATATAGACTTAAACAGCTTAGAGTCGTTAGAAGTCCTTTGTAGATTTGAAGAGAAGGGACTTAATGTTTTAAATTGATTATTGGATTTTCTTGAAAGTGTCACCCGTGAAGTGGGTGATGAGTGTTTTCAAGAAAGGGAATCTTAGTCCCAAATATATAGGGCCTTATAAAATCATGAAACAGACTTGTAATGTGGCTTATGTGTTGAGCTACTAGCAAAACTGACAATGGTTCATATGGTCTTTCGTATTTCCTGTTGAAGAACTATGTCGGTGATCCAACATCGATAGTACCCTTTGAGAGTAGTTTTGAATAATAGACTCATACATGAGGATATTCTAGTTGAGATTCTAGACCATCATGTTGTAAGTTGAGAAATAATGAAGTATCTTCCAGAAAGGTTTTGGGGAGGAGTTATTTAGTTAAAGTTCTATAGTGGGAAGCAAGAAAACAAGTACGACCTGCTTTAGCTCGTTTTGAGCAACAGATTTTATCTGGAAAAACTGGCAGATGGACGGAGGCCACGACGGACCGTATAGGGGAAAGAACGGACCGTCGTGGAGGGTGTGTTTCAAAACACTTAGAAAAATGAAAAGTGGGTACTGAAAATCGACTCTATGAACGTTCATGACAGAATGGCAGGACGGACCTGTCGCGGGCTCGCCGGCCTCGTAAAGGCCGTCACGGGCTACGGCAATCCCAGGTCGGGTCGGATTTCTTTACATTTAGGGACGTTTTTGACTATTCCTGTTTACTCTATAAAGTTATAGGGTTAAGTTAATAAGGTCTAATACTTGGGGTTAAAAGAGGGTACACCTTAAGTTATTAGATTTTATTTTTAAATATGGGTTATTTATTGCATCTTTATCTAATATTATTATTGGGGTAAAAGAAAGAGGGTTTGAATAAAGGAAAAATAGAAAGAACAGCAAGAGAGCGAGAGAATCGATAGAGAGAGAGGACGAAGAGGATAGCAGGATTTTGAGAAGATAGTTGTTGATTCCAATCTTCGGTGGAGAGGTTAGGGTTAGTTACGATATTCGTAGTGAACTCTAATAGTGAAATATGTGTTGATAATATTGTAACCCTGCTAGTGCTTAAGGTGTAGCTTGCATGATTATGGATTATAAAATTGTGAGAATTACCAAAGTGTGATGAAGTATTGAATCCAAATCTTGAAGAACCCAATTACTTGATTATATATTAATGAGAATGATGAGCCTAGCTATGAAAGGAAGGCCTTGATAAATTATATAATGAGGGATGATGCCCTTAGTGTAAAAGAAGGCTTGATGAATTAGGGACGGGGCCACGTTTCCTGGTACCAGGATAGAATGAATATGAGGATAGGAGTGTACACGTCCGACACCAGGATAGAATATGGATCGGGTGCCACGTTCTGGTCAGGTAGAATGAATATGAGGATCGGAGTGTCACGTTCGACAACAGGATAGATTGATCGGTGCCACGTTCCACGGTACCGGATAGAATGAGGAGCGGAGTTGCCACGTTCCGGCACCAGGATAGCGACATAGAGGATCGGAGTTCGGTACCGACACCAAGAGGAAGAAAGATAATGAATCTTGAAAGATAATGCATTACTCAATCTAATGAACTTAATTCCCAAATAAGTATGGTATTGAGGCTGAGTCCTCATGTGTGAACTAGGTTTGTAGTTATGATGAATTAATGTTGTTATTGTAAAGGTTGAGTATTGTAGTATGCATGTTACATTATTATGATTATACTGTTCCCTATTTTGGTTGACGATGATATAGACTCAGTACGTGTGGTTGTACGACCCCTACTTCATGTTTTACTATTTGTTATGGTAATGCAGCAAACGTTCTTCAACTCAACTCAACAGCAGAGACTAGCCAGTCTTCAATTCATCGGAAATTACAGGGTGAAGCTAATGCGTCTCTTGGACTGGGTCTTCTTCTTCAAGTCTTGATGCCTGGAACTTCCGGCATGGACTAGCTTTTAGTTATTTTGTTCATAGACATCCTAGTTAAGTATTTGAGATAGATGTTCTTGTGATGAGGACTTCCAGATTTTGGGGATACTTTACTAATAGTATTGAATTGGTTTTTATTAATGAGTTAAGTCTTCCGCATTATTTTCTGTGGATATCTCTTGAAAGGTTAAGGTTTAGAGGGTTGGTTTCTACATAGGAGGGAAAAGTGGGTGCACGTCGCGTCCCTGAGAGGTCGATGACAAACAACAATTAGAGTAAAGTATCCACACACTCTTTATTCGATTTAGTTCAGATTGAGGTACTAGTTCCTTTCCAATCAATAAGTGTACTCTTGTGTAAGTGAGTCTCAGTATCATGTTCTTTGTGCTATCATTGCATTCCAACATATTTGCATTTTTATGGAACATAGATAAGTTGGATATAAATTTGTACTATTCAATTGGTAGGGAGTTCGGCTCCTGCCTCCAAACTCAGCTTATTCAGTCTTCATTTGAGAATGAATGATCCCAATGGGGATATATTGTAACACCCCAGAAATCTAAATAAGACTAAACAATGGGGGAAAAGTGGAGCACAAAGTGGTCCAAAGGAGGATGTGAATTATACCACAAGTTATCACCCTCATCGTGGTTGACACCCAACGAGAAGTTGGAGAATCACAGACCCCTACAGGGGCCGTCTGATTGCTCGTCAAAATAGACCAGAACTACCCAAGACTATGTAAGGAACCACGAACAACTATAGGGGCCATGGAATCTCGCACAAGTCATTAGGTCGTCCGTGAAAATTGACCCAGTAGCTCCCCAACTTCTTGAAGAACCATATATTTTCTTACGGTCAACGTGTTTCACACGACCCGTTAGTATGCTCATGAATGACACTTTGTAAGCTCTAAGTCAAGGTCATTTCTATATTATCCCTTAGGCATTGGGCACTTACATTACGTTGTTTTACTCATTGTAAAACATAAGAAAATACCCAAAACCCTCATTATCCTAAAATGACCCAACTTAGAGAGTAAAGAAGAGAAAGTGGCAACCAGTTCTCTCAAGAACAAGTAGCATTGTTCTATAAACTTAGCACAAAAATCCAAAGGATTTCTCTATAGATTTCGTCACAAAATATGCGGTATTTCACTGGTGTGTTTGTTTAACCCATTAGGTTTAGTTATTTCTTCATGTTCTCATAAGTTGTTCAGACTTAGGGTTTCTAGATTTTTAATAATTCTTGTGATTATGGATCTTTTGATTTAAAACTCTTTTCTTTATAAATTTGTATATTTCCTTTAATATAAATCAGAACCCCAGAACATGTAAATTGTTCATTGCTCATGAATTTTACTTGTTAGGCTTTCAGATTTTGAATGGACATGATAGTAGGATCCTAAAGGTCCCCCATTCACTACTGGTAGTTTGTAAATAATTTGAGCTATTCACTATTTAGTGAATTTTATCTTTATGAATATTCAGTTATGAGTGGATAACACGACAAACTTGCATTAGGTTCAGCAATACCATCAAAGTCCCATAACTGGTAACACATGTAGTCGTTTGCAGCAGCAGATTTATTTCTGGAAAAATAGGCTTAAGGCGACGGAAACCCACGGACGGGACCGTCATGGGTGCGACGGACCGTCGCAGGCTCTCGTTTCAAAATATTGGAAAATCTGAAATTGGGTTGCTGAAATCGACTCTACTGACCGCACGACGAAATGGCAGGACGGACCGATCACAGGCAGGACGGACCGTAAAGGACTCATGGTGGGAAATCGAGTCTCTGACGGTTGCGACGACCTGAGGACGGACGTCGCAGGCACGGCGGGCCGTCGCAGGTTGCGCAATCTCAGTATGGGTCGATCTTTATACGTTGTAAGGGACGTTTTTGACTATTCCTGTTTAATTATAAGTTAGAGGATATATTAATAAGTCTAATTAGCTTGCCCACCTCCCCATTACCCCACTCAATCCCCATCATACCCCTCCACCACACTCCACCTCACCATCGATCCATCCATCCCCCCTCTATCCCCCCCATCCATTTCCCCCCCCCAATTAACCTTTTCCTTCCCCAATCACCTACCCCCACACAAAACCCAGCCCACCCCCCTTTTACTTAAGCCACCACTCCCAACGACCCACAACCCACCCATCTCACACCCTCCCAACCTCAACCCCCACCTGGACTTCGCCCTCCCAACAAATTCCTCCCTCCGCCCATACACACCCCCCACCCTTACTTTCCACTCCCCTAACTCACCTACCCACCCTCCCTTTTCAGCCCAACAAGATATCGTCCCCTACCTCCCCCACATACAGTCCTCAGAAACTTCCCAACCCCTCATGCCAGCAACCCACGCACCCTCCTCGCCTACCCCCACTTCCTCGCCCCCGAAATCGCAACTCCAATCCTCAACACTCTCCCCCCCCTGCACTAACTACCCAAAGTTGCAACTCTGTTGTGCCCTCTCCCGCAAACTCCCTCCCTCCATTACCCCCCTACACCCCCCCCCCTCCTCACCCCCGCCCCATTACGCTTCGTACGCCCCCATCTTCATCTCCTACTCCTCTCCTCAACTCCCCGCGGGGAAGGTAACGTTCGAAATTCTTTCCATACCACTCACCACACAACCCCACCCCCTACTTTTTCTGCTAACTCACGACCATAAACCGCCATTACTAACCACAACCCACGATTCCCCCGTTACTCGCTACACGCACCTCGCCCCCACTCCCACACCCACTATCAAATACTTTTTCTAACCGCCTTCTCCCACACAAGCCCTACCTCGTTCCCTCCCCTCCTCCACATACTCCCTCCCCCACATTCCTACGTCACACCCTATTAACCTACCCCCCCACCCCCTCTTAACCTTCCGTCCCGCAATAGCTTTCTTTCAACTTTTCCCCGAAACCCCACGCCACCACCACAACGCTCACAAATCCAACCCCTCCCTCCTAACCCCACAACCCCCCCTCATTCCCAAAAACACCCCCTATTTCTTCTACCTCCCCCACCCTCTCGACACCCCCCCCCAACCCCACCACCAGTCACCAAACCCTTCCTCATACTTCACCCCCCAATCAATTCCCCCCACACCAGGCGCATCCAACTATATACGCAACCTCTCATCCACGTCCCACATCCCACGAACCCACCACCTCATACGCCTACTTCACAACGCAACGCAGCCTCCATTCGCCCCCATTCTGAACCCACTTCCGCCACCCCTCCACCTCCGAGGCAACCGTTCCCCCCCCATATTTATTGTACGATACCTTTCCCCACCTTGACCTCACGCAATACCAACTTGCTTTCACAACCATCCCCCTTACACCTTCTCAACCACCCCCGCTTCCTCATTACCCCCACACACTACCGCCTCTCTACCCCTGCACCCCCCCCTCCTATCTATAAAAAACCCCACATCCTCTCCCTCCTTCTGTTCTCCAACAAAACTCTAACTTACCCCCACCCTTCCGCAACCCCCCCCTTCTCTCCCCTCCTCATCTATCTGCCCAGCACCCCACCACACACTCAGTCCGACATCAGTCCTACAACCACCACTCCTCCCATCCACCCCACCCCACCAACCCTCCCCTCGTTACCAACACACCTTCCCACACCTCCCCACCCACCGTTTTTATACCTGTCTCTAACCCCAAAACCCATACACAACTCTCTAACACCGCACACGCCACACCCCTAGCCGTCCCAACCCCCGGCGCAGGCCCATAACCCCAATCAACCCACCCATAACCCATCACTTCTCCCACACACCCCTCCACAATTATCTCTTTTCCCAAACGTCCTACAATCAAACACCCCCTTGCTACACACATTCTGCCCACCCTCCACCGCTACGTATCACCCCCTCCCCCCTCCACCACTCATACAGCCACCACCGTACACCTCCCCCACGCCATCCCCACACCACCCCGCAACCCCCCCATTCGCTCTATCCAACATCCTGTACCTAATACGCTATAGCCACTACCACGTCCTCCGCACCCATCCCATACTCTCTACCCCCAACTGACCTCTAGTCCTCTGCAATAACGCGCCCTCTCATTCGACTCACCCCACCACTTCCAAACTAACCCCCAATCTCAATCCCTATGCCCCAAAACTCCAACCCCGCCTCCACTAATCACCTTTTTACACGCCTACAACACTTTCCACCAAACCTTCCCCCCCACCCACCCCCCCCTCACGCCCTCCCCCCAACCATCTATCCCCCCCCACCACACCCCCGACAAACTCATTACCCCACCCTCCCCCCCCTATAACCACGCCCATAGCAACCAACACCCGCCCACGACCTACACACCCCCGCCCCCTCCCCCAACACTCACCCCACGAGCTTCAACGCCCACTTTACCACATCTACCCCCTCCCCCTTTATCACTCACCCCCCCCCCCCCCCGCCCCCAATGACACTCTCACAAACTCCCACACGCCCATCCTCTTTGCCCCTGCCTTCCTTCTTCCTTTCTCTCCCCCGCCTAGTGGGTGGTTTCATATTTTGTACCCTTTGTTTGGCGTCACCACCCCCCTATAGAGATAGACTTCCTCTCGTTTTCTTCTATCATCCTTTCCTCTCCTCCCGCATCACAACCCCCCCTCCTGACCCACTCACCACCCCCGACCCTACCACCCTTCCCCCGCCCCCAACCTTAGCCTTCCCCTCTCCCCCCCCCTCTCCCCCCCCCAACCGTCCCAGCATCCCCCTCCACCCCCTTACCAAGATCTCGCACCCAGCAGTACCAATCGCCTCACCCTACAAACCCCCTACAACAACCTCACCCCATCACCATAGCACAAAAGACCGCCCCCTCCCCTTTCCCACACCCGACGGCCTTTACACAACTTCCCCTCACCTTTCCTCAAACTCCCTACCCGTACCGCTGCTCCACTATCTTTTTAACCCCCCGGGGTTAAAAGAAGGTAAACCTAATTAATTAGTGGGTTAATTATTGCATCTTTTTACACTTAATTATATGTTAATTAGGGTAAAAAAGAAAGAGGGTTTGAATAAGAAAAATAAAAAGACAAAGAAGACAGAAAAAGAGAAGCGAACGTTAGGAGAGAGAGAAACGAAGAGGATAGCAAAGGAATGGTGATAAATAGTTGTTGATCGCAATTCTCGGTGAGGTAGGTTATGGTTTCTTGACACTATTCGTAGTAAACTATTAATAGCGAAGATATGTGTTGGGTAGTATATTAATGTAGGTATTCTATATGCTTAATATGTGTAGCATGTGTGATTTTATATGAGATATGATTGTGATAAAATACGCATGAGAAGCATTGAATTTAAATCTTTAAGAAACCCTAATCTACTGGGTTAATGATGATGCCTGTTTAAAAGAGGCTTGAGAACGAAGTAAGTGAGATTAGGGGATCGCGGTGCCACGTTCTGGTACCAGGACTAGTAGCTGCGGATCGGGAGTGTCACGTTCCGGACCCAGATAGTATATGTGACGGGGCCACGTTCCGTCCGGATAGTATATGAGGAGCGAGAGGTGTCACGTTCTGACACAAGGATAGTATATGGATAGGGTGACCACGTCCGGTACCAGGATAGTATATGAGGATCGGAGTGTCACGTTCCGACAACCAGGATGTATGGAGCGGTGCCAGTTCGGTACCAGGATAGAATAGGAGCGGAGTGTCACGTACCGACACGTAGAGTAACCTAATATAATGATCTTGACAGGATACTAATATACTCAATCTAAAGAACATGATTCCAAAAAGAGTATTGGTGTTGAGGGCTTGAGTCCTCATAGATATGACGGTAATATTATTAATGATGTTTATACTTGTTGCTATCACCTGTTAAGAATATTAGTGATTTATGATGTTTCTGAGATCATGCTTTCTATTTTGAGGTTGGCCGATGATACCTACTCAGTACTTGTGGTTGTAATGACACCCCCCTACTTTTATTGTTTTCTTTTTGTATATCGTGGTATGCAGCAAACGTGCGTCATCTTCGACTCAACAGTAGTTCCAACAGTCTTCGTCTACACCGGATCTTCCGGGTTGAGCAATGCGTCTAGCTTGGACTGGATCTCCTTCCTCATGTCTTGATGCCTTGAAGTTTCGGCTAGAATGCTTTTATTTGTTTTAGCTTCTTGAATAATCGTAGTTTAGTAAAAATTGACATAGAGTTCTTGTGTGATGACTTCCAGATTTTGGGGAAAATAAGAGAGTTGAATTTTAGAAGTTATTGGAAGTGTCTTTAGTATGAGTTTAAGTATTCCGCATGCTTTAGTTGATATTAAATTGAATCGGTAAGTTAGATGCGTTGGTTCGCTGCACTATAGGAGGGTAATGTGGGTGCAAGTCGCGGACTCGGTGTGGGAGTGAAACTTGGTATCAGAGCATTTAGGTTCGTCTGGTTCATCACACAAGACATGTACTAGAAGGTCTTAAGGAACGGTAGGGGGAAGCCTTTACCTTTTATTTGAGAGGGACTATAAGACTTAGGAAATTCCCTTCTCTTCTTTCTTTCTTTCGTTGCATTGACTTGGATCCAATGGTATATCAGGTGATAAAAATTGAGTATCTGGACCATTCACTCTATTTCGCAGATGTTTAGCACTAGAGGCAACGATTACTCCAATTCAAAATCAAGCAAAAAAAACACCCAACCACCAAAAAAAAAAACAAAAAAAAAAAAAAACAAAAAAAAAAACCCCCCCCCAAAAAAACCCAAAAACCTCCCCCACAAAACAAAAAAAAAAACCACCCCCCCCCACCAAAAATGACACGATGCATCTGAGCAGCCACTGGGGTGTGATCGAAGTGGAAACATGGCAAGAGGCGCGGTAGAGGTCGTGGGAGGACGTCCTATAGATGGGAGAGACGAGCACCTTAGGCCATCTGGTGCTATTGGGCGGTGACTCCTCCACGACTGAGGACGTGTAAGAGAAGGGGAGGATGGGGAGCAATGAGAAAACAAGTACAAGAATGAGAAAAAGGCCACCCCAACTACCCGAGAGATGCTCAATCAGTTCTCGTTATCTTAGTGGGTGTCTGATCAGGGACAGGCACCACACAAAAAAAATGTTTTTGCACCAAACACCTCCGGTTTCAGAGGTACAACAGCAGCCCTGATGGGTCCTCGTATGGATGCACCTCATGGACATAGGCACGTTTTCCACGCATGACTACTGGGCCTATAATGACAAATGTCAGCCGGAAATTTCAAGTAGTTCTTGAAATTAAAAACCTCACAATCGTCAAGGGTGCAGAATCTGAGGCTGATTACCTGTTTGTTGACGTCATGAGCTACTACACAAGATGGGTATAGTAGAACAGGTTTGGGTGAGTTCGTGGACTACCCGTTTCATGGGAAGCCAAAATGTGGTGGCGTCAACATGTTGAGTGTCAACCAACAGCAGGCACACCTATGACTTGGGCATCATCTCTAGCATTGTTTATGGAGAAGGTATCTCCCCCGGACTTTGAGGGATAGGAAAAGGGATGCGTTTTGAGCCTAGGCGCAAGGTCGCTAGATGTCGGTCAATGCAATGAGGCAAGTTTCGCTGCACTATCCAGTATGGCCTACACCGAAATCTATGTTGCACGTCAACAAAGAGCTAACTCGACACGCGAATTCGCCATTTTGGAAGGGGTTGAGATCAGATTGCGGATTTCAAGCCTTACAGGGAGCGGCTACGGCCAAAATCTTCCAAGAGTGGTAGATTTCTTGGTAGACGGTGGAAGGAGTGAAGCCAGATGAATTCACCATGGCATCGACATCAAAGAGGGCTTTCAAAGGGAGGTGAGTTAATGGTCGTACTCGGAGGACCGGGTTCGGAGGTTACTCAGTTCGACCATTCAGTCTTCATCAGGACTGTAGT
>JAKWJA010001835.1:0-87345 GCA_027704765.1 Solanum habrochaites | reverse complement strand
AGACTTCATCTGACGTTGGAGCTGATGAGAGATAGATATAAGACTATGTTACAAAAAAAAAATTGTCCCGAGAATATATGACTTAAAAAAATGCCAACGGGTTACTGCGTTATCTAACATCCACCAATTACAATTAATGAGTCTATTTAGGAAAAAAAATTATAATGACAATATTTTGGTCACTATAAGATATAAAGTTTATTAACACAATTTTAGCAATATTTTTTTCAGTAATTCTGTTACTCAATATTAGTTCTATTTGTCCTCACCGTACTTTATTACTAAATTGTAGGAAAAATTATTGGCTATTTCTCGCTAATATTCAGCGATAAAATAAATATTCCTTGTACACATTTTGCCTATATTATAACTCAAAAATATTTCACAATTTGCGGGGGTACAAAATGGTTATTACGTTACAAAGCAGTTGCTTATATTGTGCTAGAATATTGTTCGTCGTTAATCATCTGCCACATTCGGTCTATGGAGCCACCCCTAGACGTAACCAGCATTCGTTCGTCCTCTTTGAGGACGATGACTATCTCTTAGCTACATCTTACTCATGGGCAAAAATTGCAGAAAATTTAGAACTTTTCATTACTTCTACATGATGGTATACATAGACTCTACATAAACAAGTAAGATATATATCGACATATATAGACCCTTCATATAGGAAGATTCTTAGACTTCTACTTTATTGAACATAAATATAGAATATGGACATTAGTCTCAAAAATTAATCTCATCTCATTATAACCAGCTAACAGAGTAGTAGAATCAAATTGGGTACAGCCCATACATAAATACCATAAGACACCTATAGGTATACAAAAGTTTTGTATCTAAATGATAAGGTAATAAACACAAGTGTCTTAATTAACAAAAAACAACTTCATACTTGATAGTTACATTTCCTTCGCGAAAGTGATGACCCTCCTACCCAACTTGGATGAATGAGAATCCAAGTTATCATCAAAGTCGTCTCAAAGCCCTCTTCAAAACGACCGGAAAATAAAAGTTGGGGGAAAGGGAGAAAATTGCCGGTTAGTTTACACCACTTATACTAAGTATGATACCACAGAATATGATAAAATCATGCTAAAAAGGAACTTTCATTTATTAAAAATGTCAACTTACATTTAAAAGACTTATGCATAATTCACGAAGACCATCTCAATAAACATGACATATTCATTGATGTCAAAAAAACAGGTACCTCACAAAGACCAATTTAACATAAGTCTAGTCATGCCCAACATACATTACCACATTAATTGACACTTAGTCAAGACAACAAATCTATCATCATAGGTATAGTAACAACCAACATAGACAAGAGTTCGTCATATAACCAAAAAAAAACAATTAACCAGGAACCCCATTAAGTCAAAAGTGCAAGATAAGCAAAGTCCATAACCTTACTCAATCAGTAGTGCTAAAAAGAACATTGATGGGACTAACACCTATTTCATATAGGCCATATCATTAGGGATAATAGAATGTCATCATACTTTTAAAAAGAAACACCGAAACAGATTCATAGTGGAAAGCAACCACATGTAGGTATATCAATGTGCAGATCATCAAATACAGATTATGGACAGTGCTTAAACATTCGGATATACTACCATCTTTACCAGACTTCCTCAAGGCTAACTAGTGCAATCGCTTTAAGGGAGAGTCAATACCCATAACCTAGACTAAGCTAACCCCTGTAGGTTATCCTAGTGTATACTTCATTCCATTAATTAATTTTACCTTTGCGGGAACATCTTGCCTTAAACCGACATAGACTACAGAGATAAATGTGGGAATATTCCGGTGTCATGCGAAACCCTAACACGAAGGAATTTTTACTACTTTGCAAGGTAGTACCAAACATATGATACATAACAAACTACGTGGTCACATGGATCACACTAGCTAGTAGTCTTGGCGGCTAACATTTGTCACCGCTCTGTAGGAAACATTAGGGTCATGAATAGGTGATATAGTTGGAACCCTTTTTATGCGTTACATGCATTTTGGTCTCTATCTAAGAGTACATTGTGATCCTACCTTCTCTAATTGTGGTAAGAGCACTCCTCACTCTAGTTCACTTGGTGACTCAGCTAGAGTCACTTTTTGAAATGTCTTTAATTGATAATCATAGCTTAATGTAGGTAATAGGCGTCTAATCCCTTGTATAGTCATGTCACTTACACTTATAGAAATGCATCAGAATATCTTATGGCCAACCCTCATTTGTGAGATTAGAATAACATCATAATCAATCATTAATAAAGCACATAGCGTACGTCATAGACAAAACCCCCCCTATATCATTTCCTCTTAAACCTTGTTTCACAACACATAGTAAAGACCATTTCTAATCATCAATACCAACACCTACTTAGGTATACATGTCATGCTTCAATTGAAACTACTCATCAATTTGATAAGCCATCAATCAAAATCTATCATGAAGACTGCTCTATCTCATTCAATAGAACATTATCACGGTTTACCATCAAACCAACCATTACATCCAATATAGTTGTAGTACATCCATCAATTGTAATTAACAAAGAGAACAGGTCAATTGCATCATCACTATCACACTTAACATTCTATTATAACCAAAGTTAAGGGGAATGTGGTTCATCTGATCTTCGAGAATAGATACAAATCCCAACAACAGTTTACCCAGGTATTCCATGAATAACTATTAGAATAAATAAACAGGGTCTATGGATCAATTCATCATACTTCAATTCCATCCGGTACTATCAAGCATTATGATTTGGGGTAATGGGGAAAAAGAAACATGATCAAATGAAATTCAATCAATTAAGTCAATAAAACATCAATCTATACCTAATTAGGTCATAAGTAATCACAATTCATTAAGATAATGTCATCAATTTGCACTTAAAGAAAACCCATTATAATTGGCAAAACCCATGGAATTAGGGTATGATAGAAAATCATCTTTGAGAGTACCTCTGAGGGAAAGAAAAATCCAAAATATTTAATTATCCATACCTTAATGATGATTAATCCCTATAATTGCAGTGAAATCCTAGCGAAATTGACCATTTTCTTGAAGCTTTTCTTTCTCTTTAGGAGGAATTGGGCGGAGAGAGAAAAGTCAGAGAGATAAGTGCTTTTGAGGTTAGTTTGCGGAATGGGTTGGAGTGATTTAAATCGAATTAAGACGTATCCTATGTTAATATATATCACCCCCTTAATTCAATTTCCAAACTAGCCTTCACATAAATTGGTCTCTTTGGGAAGTCAAAGTAAAGTATGACTTTTACAGATCTGGATGGGACTACGCACGCGGGCTACACATATTTTAATATTGGAATGAGACTGAAACCAGTGAGGTCCGGGTGGTCTGTTGTTTCGCCTGGAGCAACCCAGTGATTCTTGACTTACGTAGGATGCTTGGCAACCATGCCCAACCCATATTGGGTCTGCTGAATGAATTCTCGAAGGGTCCTTAGGGTTGTCGACTTTCAGTGGTTAGACTGTCTATAACTAAACTAGTACCAAAAGTCTTCTTTTTCAAGTTCACGACTTCATTGTGACCCTCCAAAACAATCCCCAAACATAGCCGACATAACTATTCAATTAATCTGTTTTCGAACGTCATGAATGTCTTTGACGACGTTGTTCAACACTTCTTGAATGACTATATCGACATTATTTTAGCTTAAAACATTATCTAAACCGATCTCTCCAGTAACGTGCTGTAGATTAGGTCTCTACTATTCCGAGTGTTACATTATCCCTCGTTAGGACGTTCAGTCCCCGACTGAATTGCACACTAAACTTTTAAAAATGGGATTAAGGATAGAGTCAAGACTAGGAACCCAACCAACAATCACAACATCACATGAGTTCAACATATCTTAAAGCAGTCCAATAATGAAAATTTTCCTTTCTCAACATACACACCAGACTTAGTATAACTCTAAGAACTATTTCCCAACACACATACGCAATCCACAAATATAAGTTTGCAAGTCACAGCAAAAAGGGTTTTTCCATTGATAAACATGTTCACCTTTGCAAAAAAGTTTTCAAATTCAAATTTTAAATCATTATTTCATTATTAATATAGAAATATCTAACACCTTAATTCGCAAAGAGGGAGATGAGGTTACACGGGAATTCATGCGACTTGATACCCAATGTTGTGCCCCTCAACTAGGTGGTTTTCCATAACACTTTCAACAAGAGGCAACCTGCTTCCTCCGTTCCCTTAAAATCTTCACTTGCAGCAGGATTTCAACCGGAACCTCTATAGGAAGGGTTATCTTCACACCAGGACAATCAATAGGGAAGAATAGACTCGGGATCACCGATACTTTCTTAAGCCATAGAATGTGAAAAACCAGACGAACCAAAGCCAATTCACTGGGGTAGTTTCAATCAAAGCCACTCTACCCCACGCACCCCACCATTAGGGACCCCACATAAAGAAGCACCAAATTCCCTCTCTTTCCAAAACAACACCCTTTCATAGGTGAATTTCGCAGTACACCTTATCACCTTCTTTCAAACTCAAATTCCCTGGCTCTTATGATCGGTTTTAAGACTTTTGACGACTAGAGGCTGTTTGCATCATTTTTTTATGAGATAAACTTTTTACCAAGTCTTATTAAATCAATAGGGACCCAAAAGTGTAGACTCACCCACTTCAAACATCCAATGGAGACCAACATCTCGTACTATACAAGGGCTATGAGGGCCATAGATAAATATGAATGACAAATATTGTTGTAAGAATCACCAAAGGAAAATGATGTTCATAATTCCTTAAATAAATGATTACAATCTCTCGGAATATCTCAACGGTTGGTTTTAATAGTAACTCCATGGCCAGCCATTTTGGGCTTGAAAAGCGGTGCTTAACTTCACCTTAGCACCCAACCCTCGTGGAATGACCTCCAAACGAGATGAGAATGTCACACGATATGATATGACGGATAAACGAAATACCTGGAGAAACACAATCTATCTGTGACGATTCCTTGCATAATATTCGGCGAATAAGTCGATTTTGACGCCCCCGGGAATAAATGAGGCGGATTTGGTCAACTATCCCCAAGAAACCACATAGAGAATCATATGCTTTTGGTCGAGGCACCTCACCAACAAAGCCGTATTATGTCTTCCACTCCCATGTAATAACTTAGATTTTTTGCTAGTGAAACCACATTACCTTGGTGTTCGGCTTTCACTGTTGGCCTTTTGGTACTTAGCACCAATTCCGCTATGCTCCTTCTTCAAACTTCCCACCATAAATACTTCTCTAGGTTAACCCCATTTGTGTCGAACCTGGATGAATGGCGTAAGCGGACCCACGAGACTTCCTCAAAACCCGGCTCCTCAAACCATCTACATTGGAAACACAACAACTTCTTGATACCTCAGAAACACACCCCCCCCCCTAAGGAAGAATGATCATTAATGCTTGCCAAGAACAGATCCTTTCAACTCCATCAATGGTGACAATGGTTTTGTTGCGAAATCACCTCAACCACAAGTATGACTTGGAGTTATTGCGGGACATTAAAACCACATTCGGAGAATCTCCAAACTTATCCCCAATCATAGTCAACCTATGTAAACATATTTCACTGGTCTTTCTTAGAATCTCTATATGAGACACACACCAATGTGTCATATGACTTAGCCATTCCGCAAAACCCACATTCGGCCTTGCCTTTCCGGGGTGGTAGGAGGTGGTACGGTGTAGAGAACACTCATGTCCTAATCTTTCAACAATTCAACCACCTTCCTAGTCAGAGATTCAACTCTTTTTGGTAAAACAGATTGGAGACTCTTTGGTTGAGTATACACCTCAACCATGGACATCATACAGTAAATGACTCCATATTATTTAAGGTAAATACCACGCTGCCTAACAAATCATGACGTTGGATAATTCCCTCATACACCTATGTTGTTCTAGAAGCATTAGGCCTAGACCGTCCCATTGGGATGATCTAAGCAACACCTAAACCCCCACTCGTGGACCATCACAATATACACGAGATGAAAGTAAGCCACCTATCTGTCAAGATTGAAAGTCTCTCACATGCCGCCAACCCATCAAATTTCTATTCTTTTGGGTATATAAAAGTCGTCAAGGGAGATGCCTAGACGCAAAACATCCAATAAACCTGCTTATAATATAATAACCCGTATTAGCGCAATAAATCCTAATGTCGATTGGTGCAATGGCTAGGAAAATTCTTGACCGCCTCAGTTTTTCCTTGGATCAACCTAACTCATTTACTAGAAGATGATATGACCAAGAAGAAACACACAGACCTCCACAATAAATTACACATGTATAATTGCGCGACACATAAATTTTGTTTGTCTCTTATTAGCACCCTGCAATACACCTCTCAAATAGTTTCATGTGATCACCCTCTTTTATTAAATATACTAGCTGATGACGTAATGAAGACAATGACAAATGAATCGATGTAACTGTGAAACACCCTATTCATTTGATCCATTACATGTCATAGGATCTCGCTATTAGTGCTGAGACCAAAGGGACTAGTTAGATTCATTGTTACGAGATCTAGTTCCGAAATTCTATCTTTGTATAAAGTGTCTTTGGTATATTTCCTCAACCTTACCCTACGTTACGGTGATTCCCCCGATCTCAAGTCATAGTACAAAAGTAGCTTGTTCCTTTCGATTCTGATCAAAACAATTCGTCAATCTGAGGAGAGGATTACTTGTCTAATTCACGTGGACTTTATTTATTCGACGTTGGTGATAATCGATACACATCGAAGGGATCATCCTTCTGCTTCATAAAACCAGTACCGGATCACCCCACTGGAGAAATACTATGTCAAGGATTTTATTCTGCTATCCAAGTTTGATACCGAAATTTGTATTTCGTTCGGATGGAATACAGCAAAGAATCATGTAGGAAAACCTCGGAAATGACCTCTGGCGAAGTTCTCTCCCCGTTACAACCGACGACGGGACCTAATTTCGATTTTTCTCTAATGGGAGGATTTTCGGCGTCTAAATCTTGAATCTTCCTTCTATTGCAGTATTAAACACCTTTAGAGATTCATTTTACATCAGCCTTTTACAACACTAATAAGATGATTATGGCCTCTAGGAAGAGAATTTTACCCCCTTCCATATAAGAAGGCCTTATTTTGAAAGTTAGTTAAGTTTTAAACTCACCACCTTGTTCTATTATATATAGAGGAAAAACAGCATTCGATTTCAAACCATCCCCCAGACCCAATATGACATCAAAATAAAAACATTCATGTTCTACTAGTTAACATAAGTAACTATACTGATTGGGCAACATATAGAACACTTTCTATCACCCTGTTTGCACAAAAACCGACTATCTACCGGGATAGACAACATAAAAGGTTTCATTTAGAATATGAAGCATAAGATATCAAATTCAAATATATCAAGGAACTACCAAAAAAAGTTAATGTAGTTCCCAGATCAGTTTCCAGTCCCAAAACTGGTAAAACATTTTTATACACTCAATGGAAATAAATGACTTTCAATCCAAACCGAGTCACAGTCGCGGTGAAAGTCTTTGCTCACCCCTATGATAGCAGAATTCATATAAAAGCGATTCTGATTTGGAGCATCCTTAAACATTAAAAACACTTGCCTTGTCCACTCCCGGTCTGCACCTCCTTCACATTGGGGCAATCTCGAACCAGGTGACCCAGTTTTACCACAACCCCAAAACACTTATCTTTTTGCTTAAGGCAATCACCATTAATACTTCTCACCACACATCTATAGGTTGGCTTTCTTGGTTGTGGTAAATTAGGAACTCTTACCGTTTGTAGGCTAAGGTTAGACAACCTCTAATCCCTAGGCGTAGGGAACTTGGAAGGAAATGATGAGAATCCTCTTTTTGACCTAGGCCTTATGTTTACTCAAGTCCCCAGACACCCTTGGAGAACAACCATAAAAATATCTATCCCTTTTGGAATCTATAGTCATCCTCTTAACCCTTTGCATCTTCACTTGTTGAGAAGTGAACTATGAGACGAGAAAGTCATATTGTCATTAACATAGAAGAATGAAATTCCTCTTGCAAGTCATCAACGACTACCGTCACAACAGGTTCATTCAATCCTACGGAGATCAGATCAGAAACCAAAGAAGGAGAAAATTGACATAGACAATGAGTAGATTTCAAGGTGTGTATAACCACCCCCAATACATACTGTGCGTAAATGTTGATGAATTCCACCACTTTATCTGCCCGGTTCTTCCCTAGAAAATAATCTATCAGAAAAGCTTCTTGAACACCTCCCCAGTCACGGTTCAACCCTTAAATACCTTTATTGTCAATTCATTGGACCATACCAAATTTGGGCACACCTTGAGCTGAGTAAGTGGATTAACTCGACCTTCCACTCGTATTAACCCCATAGAATATGCAGGATCTTTGTAGCTATTTTGTCAGACTGAAATCATGGGGGTCTTTTTCAAACTTGGACCCATGAAAGTTAGGGGGATTTCGTCACTAGTAAAATTCATTTTAGACGAGAGGTCCATAGACAGTAAATTATTGGTTTGCCGGGGTACAACCTACCATGATTAGCATCTTTTAGTAGTAAATGTGTTTGCCCGGGATTAAAACCTCCGGATCACGACCCACCCGCGGCCATCACGTCTTGGGCTTGAGCTAATGATGATTGTGCTTGCGTAGTATGGCTAGGCCATGGTGAAAGGGAATTCCTTATGTCACCTCTGTCAAAGGAGGAGGATTGACCATGGCTGCGTCCATCATTAAATTCTTTAAGGGGAGAGGAACTTTGATACAAACGCTGGTTAGGAGATCCAGTTTTGGAAATCTCTTTCTCAGTCTTTGTGTTGCATTCATAATAATGCCTTGCCTTATACTCACAATAGGAGGATTAGAGTCAAGAGCACTAAATCTACACTCAGAGGCAACAATATTGGACTTTCAATAAGTGAGAGTTTCTGAAGCATCGTATAAAGTTTATTCATATGTGTGCTTGCTTCATAATTATTAGAATACGAATCCACATAAAGTTGTGAGAAAGACGCATCTCAATGATTATTTAACCTCATACTCTATACCAAGTTTGTCACATGTGGGGCGAGCACCCACTAGACGTAACGGGTCATCGTCCTCTTGCGAACTATAGACTACAGCCTCTTAGATTACATCCTCATAAACATTCAATGTCACAACGTTAATAAGTTATTAAGAATTTAAATACATTTCATTACGTCTACATTGAGGTTTACATTAGACCTTCTACATACACACAGGGATATATATATATATATATAGATATATATATCTCTATATATCTATATATATAGTATACATTAAGGCCCTTCGATATAGGAAGATTAGTACTAGATCTTTACTTTTATTTCACATTGATAATTAGAATATGACATAATTCAAACGTATGTCTCATCTCATAAACATCTAACACAAAAGATTATCAAATAGGGCCTAGTGCCCATACATCCACAACAATAAGACCATACATACGGTCATACATTGTTAGTATCCAATGAATAGGTAATAAAACATAGAGATCAAGTACTAAAACTAACTTCATAGCTTGCATCATACCTTGGAAAGTGAGGACCTACCCAACTTGGAGGAATGAGAAAGTCCAAGGTTTCCTTCAAAGGCGTCTCAAAGACCTTCAACACGACCAGAACATAAATGTTTGTATGAAATATAGACCACATGACCCACACATATTATCAAACATGCTAAAAAGCGGGACGATTTCATGAAAACGATCAATTTCCATTTAGAAAGCCTATGCATATTTCAAGAAGACCATACACCCACTCGAAAAGAAATACTTCATTAACCGGCAAAGCATCGTACATCTGGAAGACTCACCAACCCCAATCTACTAATTTCAATCCGCCCTTCATGCACACCAATCATTACATACCAAATAATTGCAACTTACCTTCCTGGAACCGCCCTTCATATCAACCCCCACTGAAAACTCTATCATCCGAAGTTATAGTTTATAGTTGAAACAAGCATAGACAAGAGTTCATTTTATCATAAATAAAAGCTAGAAAATTAAACGGGCCCCCCCCCCTTGAACCCTCATTAATCTATAATTGCAAGGATCAAGCAAAGCCAAATAACCGTTACCAATCAAGAAAACCAACAAGACATGACTACACCTTCTTCATATAAGTATCATTTGGGAGTAGATGTCATCAATACTTAGTATGAAGACCAACATATATTCATAAGTGAAACCAACTGACATCATGTAGTTTGTAGTTTATCAAGGTGCTTAGACCATCCAATACATGAGTTTGTACAATTATTAGAAGTATTCATATATAAGAACATCCTTCCAAGGGATTACCTCCAGGCAACTAGTGCAATGTTTAGGCAGTGTCTAATACCCTTTAATAGAATAAAACTAACCCCTTTAGGTTTGCCTGTTAGCAGGTTCATTCCTTTAATTCATTTTACCTTTTCGGAACATCGTACCTTAACCCGGCAAGACCTCATGAAGATAATGTGGAATCCGGTTGTCATTGAACCCTACACTAACTAAAGGCGGCCTTGACCAATTTGGACTACCAAACGATGAACATAGCAATACGTGGAGATCCATGTGATAGTAGTCTCCCTCTATGGGCGCAAATAGTAGTTAGGTTCAAGAAACCAGGGATATAGATTGGGCCCCTGTTTATGCTTACATGCAGTTTATTGTCTCTTAATCTCAAGAAGTACATTGTATCAACATTCCCTATGTGAAAAAAGGGATACTCCCACTCTAGTTAACTCGGTGCGAAAAACTAAAGTACCTTTTTCAAATGTATTTAATTTATCATATATGCTAAATGTAGGTCATAGGTCTTCTATACTTGTATATTCATGTAATTAGCTCGGTAGGAATTGCATGACCCCTGAATTATCTTTTTGGACGGAACACCCTCAATCATGTCTCTTTGACGATTCCATCATTAATCATCATCATATAATAATAAGGCACATAGGTAACTTCCAAAACCCACCCCGTATATAATTTCATCTGAAAGATAATCTCACACAATCACATTGTCAAGGCATCTAATCTTCCTCAGCCATCCACAGACCTATTAGGATTATCAAGTCATGTGAATGAATAAATCATTCAATCACAAGCATCCTAAATGAAGTAAATGTTCCGATTCCCTTTCATCCCCCCCCCCCCGCCCCCCCCCCGCTTTCTCCCCTTCATAAAGACTTGCTCATTCTCTCAAATAAGCCATCCTCTTGTCGGTTCTTGTTCACCAACCAATTAAAGCCAACAATCAGGTGTGTGGAACATCAATCAATAGAATTAAACAAGAACTAGGTCACATTGCATATCACTATCACTTAAATCAATTCTTAACCTATGGTTAGGGGAATAGGTTTCATAAGGAATTTTCACGATTAATCCAATCCCAACGATGCTTTACCCTATCCACTCATGAATGAATTAGGATAAAAATAACTAAAACAAGTCTATTAATTAATTCATACTTTAATTCCCATTCAATTAAGAATAAAGAAACTACAGTTTGGGGAATTTGAAAGGAACATGATCAACCTGAATCAATCAGTTACATCAATTAACCACAAATCATACCTAAGTAATCATAATTTATCATAATTAATCAAGATCAATCTAATTTGAAGTTTTAAAGAACCAACCACCCACCTTTTTTACTTTAGGAATTGGAAAACCCTTATGGAAGTAAGTAATTAGAAACAAGTTTTGACAGGACCTCCTGGGGAAAGGAATCCCTAAGTGATAGAGTGAAGAACCCAATTCCTTAATGAAATAATACACAAAATTGATTGAATCTTGCGTCGTAATGCGCAGCCCACCCACTGATTTTGGACTTATGGTCAGGCTTCTTTGGGCCTGCCCACAAATGTTGGAGTCCTCCTCATTGTACCTTCCGAGGGGGTCCTTTGAGGATCCTTTTTTAGACTCGTTGGACTCTCTATAACTACCAATTAGCTACAAAAGTATCTTTACAAGTTATATACTTCATTTTACCCTCTGAAACCACAGACCCAAAACCATAGTGGCGTTCAATCGTTTCAATAAGCTAGTTTTCGGACGCATGGATGTTCTTAGGAGCTTTGGCTCTAAACTTCTTGGATGAATTATATCATTTTTTTTAGGTCTTGAATATCCTTTATAGGACAGAAACCTATTCCCTTTTTTTTTATTCCAACATGAGTTAGGCTCTAGATTAGGTCTCTACTTTTCGGGTAGTAGAGATTACAATATCCTGTTAATTTTTGTTTTGAGATTGTTGAGGAGTTGAATCGAAGTGGTTGCGTGCGGATTAATTCTTGTTGCTAGCATAGGTTGGATAAAATTTCAATTTAAGCGTGTTGTTATGGGATAGGGGGGGGGGGGGACCCTGAGCTAGATGGGGTAATTTATATACTGACTATTTTGTTTTCTTATTTTATTGATATATATTTTATTGCTTTGAGCTAATTAGCATGAAGTTAATCCCCCTGCCCCCCATGGGGTTTAAATTTCGCCAAACTAAATAATATTCTGGGATGCTCGCATAGATCATTGATGAATATTAAATCAACTCATAACATTAAGTTTGATTCTATGGCTTGTTCGAAAGAGAGGTTATGGTTATCTTAGTTCCACAAATTCACCGAATTTGAATTTATGTAAGGTAAAACGGTTAATTCTTAATTCATAAATGAGATCAAAAAAAAGGATTCTATATATGGTCAATGAGATTGCAAGGAGTAGTAGTGTTATTGTAGAGTCCCAACCCTATGATGATTCGCGCTATTTAAGAAACACAAGTACCCCAACGTGACCATGATACTAGTCCATGCAGCCCTAGATTATTTCATTAGTGCTTGACTTATATTTTTATAGTAATTCCAACTTGATACTTCAGACATTTTGATAAATTTGGTGGAATCATCCACGTTTGTTGTCTATATGCTACAATGAATAGATTAGTAGTCTTAATTTACTAATCGAAGTTCTTCTCATCACACTATTCCTATGGGATTCGACCAGACTCTTTGTTGGGTTTTTGTTGAAAAACAATGCTTAATCCCCTAATTGTTTTAGGCTAAAGTAGTATTATCATTAGAATGATCAAACTTTTTCGATATTTATTATAAAGTGTTTCACGAGGGAATCCATCATCTTGTAGGATTCTTTCATAAAAAATCGCAAAAAGGGATGCGAATTTGAAACGGACCACAGCCGAGGCCGTGCTTTAGTAAAAATTTTATATGTTTTAATCATAAAAAAGGGTTACTAACATATACTTTTTTTGAATACTTACCATCCGTTATTAGTGAATATCTTATTTCTAACAGTTCGATGCTTTAGTCTTATAGGGTATATACCCCCATCTGTGTAGAAAGATTCAGGTGCGAAATCCCGGTCGATCTATCTATCTGTATTATGATCTATGCTGCCATTTGTGAAATAAGAAAGAAAAATTCGATTCCCCCACCCACTACAGGAGAATAAAGAGAGAAAGGGGGGAGAGAGTAGTAATAAGTCTATAGAATCAATGATTTCATGAGTAAAGTAAAACCCTCCGATGAAATATTGTTCAACAATAATTATGTTTGTGATTAGAGAGATCAAATGTATATAGTTCAAAGGATGCTTTCTGCCGGGGTTTATGTTGGATAAGAATTCAATTAGTGAAGTAGCTTTATAATCTAGTTAGGCGTGTTGAATGTATTGTATTTACTATTTTTTGTTTGTTTTTTTTTGTAGGGTACCTAAGCATGCGTGATAAAGGTTAGTGAGGACCTAGTCAGGATCAGGTAAAATGACCAGTGGGTTGACTTGACATGGAATATGGCACATGAAGTCCTCCTTGAGATGAATGGAGACATCAGATAACTTCCACAACACGGAAAGTAATTACCAGAATAATTCTGCAATAACTCCAACATGAAGGAATTTGGCCGCTTAGCTCACTCTAAGGATCCCCCTCACGAACACCTTCAACACTTTTATGGCTATTTGTAAATTTTTCTAGTTCCGATACTACATAAAATCTATCGACTGCAATTCATTATCTTCCCATTTAATATGGGAAGCTACAGATGATTTGGCTGAATTTCCGAACATTCATCCTAATCACTCTCGGGGAGGAGTTAGTTAGAATATTCTTAGAGTTAATTTCCTCAATTGAAACTATGTAAAACAGAGAACACATCGAGAATATTAAATGTGTAGAATAAAATAACTATAACTCCTGGCAAAATTTTGAAAGGATGAAGGTCATAAAGGACTATTGGTTCAAGTCTACGAGACTAGGTTAATGGTTTGTAAGAAAGTCTAAGTTCGAGAGCCAGTCATCATAGGAAGGTGCTAAGTAGATGGAAATCAAGTCCTAGAAAAGTAACTCTACTATTGACTTAATATGTTATGGTCGAATGGACTATGACCGTAGGAAGGTTCCATGGAAGGTTCCTAGCATAGTGTTTGGACCTTTAATATTTGAAATTGGAGGGCTACGATTAGGTTCCACAACATGTAAAATTCAATTGTCCATAGAAATGGTTCGGGGCCCGCACTTTTTCAACTTTATGATTGAACAGTGTGGTCCACAGGTCTCAATCGAAAGTGTTTCAGACAATATTATTTTAAAAATGGATTTGTGAAATTACCTTTGCACCAAATTTAAATAGTACCTCGTCTTATACCCTAAATAATGCCTCAATAACGAATTTTATCCCTAAATTTACCCATCTCAAACAAATCCAAGATTCCGCTTTAGGTTTCTATCCAAGGCTCTTAAGAAATTTCTAGGATTTTCAAGTCTTAGATGTTGTCCTTCATCAATGGTGTATCCATTTACCGGCTTGAGTCCCAATTAATTCTCTAATTACCAATTCAGTTTCCTTAAATTGGAGAGGTTTTTTTTGGTGTCCAGTTCGCTGTTGGTTCTATATGTTGGATTAATTTCTTTATTTTGATTATATTATACTAGTTAATTTTTTGCGCCGCGCTTCGTACGTGCATAAATATTAATAGTTTTTAACCTTTTGAAAACCTTTTCAATAACAAAACTCCCATCCCTTGTTTATAAGAAAAAAGAGAGGTAAATTTTGATAATGCATTTTAGAACATCCATTCACCTAATAAGCGTTATTTTGACTATCACATATCCTCAAGAATTGTAAGATATGTATTACACGATTTAAAAATGATCTTGAATATCCATTTTTTTTTATCTTTTACATATAGAAAGTATATATATAGTTTGATATAGTACTTGTCTTGTTACAAATTGAGGTGATGTTTTTGCATGTAGCGATTAAATATCCTTTTTTCTATTTTTAAGGATTTTTACATAAAAAGGATAAAATCATAATAGTTTAGGTTAGAATTACTCCTGTGGTAAAAGAACTTATGTGAAAAAAAATTTTCAGAGAAGACAATATTGTTTATAATGTAATTGAAATCGTTAAAAATGTACATTGCAACAAACATCCATGATTGTTTTTACCATACAATCTACGTTGTTGTAGTGTCAATATTCACACACTGTTTGTTATTATACTGTTGTTCATACACAATTTAATAGAGGAAAAAATAGAATTTTAGAAAGAAAAACAACAAAATCGATGTATATATATCCCTTGTATTGAATTTCATTCTTCAATTTAATTTTCACAAATCCGTTTAGATGTTCATAAACATGTACCTTTACATTTTTTCTGAAGATTTTATGGTATCCTGTTGCATTTAAAGGACCGAGAGATGAAAATGTATGAATCTAGAAATAAGCTTCGCGAACATTAAAAACTAACATTTCTTATTTAATTTTATAACTACACATACTATAATAATAACAACTTTTCATAACGCATTAACAACAAATTTTACAACATACTAAAACAACAATTAATAGTGATAGTAAGAATTATTAATTATTGTAAAACATATCGAGGATAGTGCAACAATCGGATGAAAAGAATGAAAACAGTTGAGCCCATTATCATGCCTATGTGCAATCCGTTTTATTTATAGCTAACAAAATGGGTAGTGTTAAAAAATAGGACTGTTTATACTATCTTATAAGAAAAGTTATACAAACCATTGAAAAGGGTCAAAACAATTTGCATAGAATCACACTCTTCCAGATTCCCATTTTTTCCGTAAAAGTAACAACTTTTTCAAATCTCAGTCCATTTTTCAAATTATAGTCAGAAACTTTGATAAAAGACATAGGTGTTTTTAAATAAAAATCACACTTTTCAATGAAAGTGGAAGGATAATTTGAACATCAAATTATTACAGAGAAAATCTTTTGCTGTGTGTTTCCACGTAGGCGGGCGCTAGGGTTTCGTCTTATTATCTGCATATAAGTAGGATTACCCGGGAGTCTCTCGTAAGAAATTTAATATCAGGAGGGACCTAATAATAAAATAATATATTTAAACGGAAACTGTTCAAACATCCACTGAACTATGTCAAAATAGACCACTTCTACTCTTCAGGCATTTTGAGATAAAAATAGACCCTCACCAGTCATCCTAGGGAGACAACAAATACCCTCAATAGTTTTACACCCTCAACTTTTTTCGAGTTGTGACGTGGAAAGCCACAAAATGACCAATTTCTTGTCACACTAAGCATTGCCAAGTAGAATTAACTACAAAAACCCAATTGAATACTTTAGTGTGCCAATTGAATCCTAAAATAATTGCCACAAATGTTTATTAGTTATGGCTCCATCAATCATATCGCTAGTAAACCTTTTTTGTTCAACAAAAAAAATTACAAATTTATTTTCGACTGCAGCCTAATTTTAAAAAATAAATAACTTGCAATATAATTATTAGAAACATCGCAGATAGTTGAATTTATGAAAATCATGAAAGTACTTCTCCATTCACGCTCCTACTAATATAAATCATTATATGGGGCCATTTTACACATTTATATATGACATAAATAAAACAGACAGAGGGTCTTCAAACTCTACTTTCATTGATACATTTTTGTGGTTATTTTTAAACAAGGAGAAGGGAAAACACCAAAGTAAGAATTTAAAAAATGTTAAAAACTTTTAGTTACGGGATTTTTCTTGGCACTTTTGTGCGGACCAGTGTCGCGCTAAAGGTCAGTTTTCTTTTAAATTAAATATCCCTAGTTGGTAAATGCGTAGGGGAAAGTAAGGTAGATGTAAAATTAGTTGCCCGTGGCTTTGCCAAATGATAACAAAGTTGGGGTGTTAACATCTTGAGTGGTGGATATCGTGGTCATCGTGTAGTATACTGACAAGGGGCATTTTTATCCAGCAAAATGTAATAAAGGGTAATCAGTGGTCTATGTTGCACAATAGTTCCCATGAGTAATCTTACCGCTCTTTCCGTAGTTTTAAATGTATTCCAGAAAAATTTATTAAAAAACTAAAAACGCTATATTGTCTCAACAATTCAATATATGATGGTAACCCACATTAATAAATGTAAAAGAAAATGAAAATTTACAAAACTTTAACCATTAATACTCCTGTAATACAGAGGCATAATTTAAATGACTGTACAAAACATACAAGATCTGTAAATATAAAGCAAGGCGGCGTCTTGAGACCTAAAATGACGAATGAAATAGTAACACAAAACACTTATTGTATGGTGAAAACATAGTTTGAAAATTTCATGTATTAAAAGGTGAGTACTGAAATCACTTTATTTAGTAAGACAACAAATGGCTACAGTACAAAAAATTAATTCTTGTGTCTTTATCAGCAAGCTTAGAATATTTGGAAAAGTTCAGACATTCGGAAAGGTCCTAACTTAAATAAATGTCATATTTTTTTAATAAAGTTGCAACTCTATCAATCAAGTCTCAACTTTTCAATAAAAGTCTCAACTTTTCATTTGGTCGGCAAAAACTCTTCATTAAAATCACAACAACATCATAAAAGTCACAAATATTTTTAAAGTCCCAGACTCTTCATAAACATCAGCACAATATATTGATTTCATGCAATGGAGGCCGATATCATATCGTTATATATAAAAAAAATAAAGTCTCTATATATACAACATATGACATAATTGTCCTATGAACCCATGCATTAATGATTAATTTTTCCCGATGAACTCAAATTGATTGATTTTGAAATTTTCTTTATGTATATAGTGGGAATGATGCCTAGTATGAATCTTTGTTTCGTTTCACGATCCAGAGTAGCATCATAAAGATTTACATGACTAAAAACCTAAAAGAGACCTACCCAGTCAATTTGCGGTAGCGTCATACATGATAATAAAGGAATTTGAAAGGAGCAGTTCACACGATAGTATTTCATATCTCGAAAAAGAGCTTTTGAATGTCTAACAATATTGTCATCAATCAGCCATCTAATAACATTAAACAAATCTAATTGGGCTTAACCCATAACCTCAATACCAAGTTTGAAAAAAAAAAGGAAATGGCATACAGCTATAAAGGAACATCGTCCTAGGATGTAGGAGATCGACCATTTTCTCATCTACTCTGCAATCTAACGAATGGGAACGTAGAAATCAGGGCAAACCCTCCTTAAGTAAACAAAAATCATCAAGCTCTGCAATTGAATAAAAACAATGTAGCATAAGTATTCATTATATACATCGTGTATAGTTAACTAACCATGAGGGGGTATGCAATAAACCATGATACATTATCTAATGGGACAGTAATCGAAAAAACCTAAAAGGCATGGACCAAGTAAAGGCATAATAAAATGTATTTACAAATTCATATATTAATGACCATTGTCATTGCATAATTTAAAAATTATAAAGGAAGATTCATAAAATCCAGAATACCTAACTTAGTTTATTGTGGGTGGAGTTTTTTATCCTAAACCACATATATACCGTGCGAGCTACACATGAAATCGAGTGCCTACCCACACCAAAAAAAACAAAAGGGGTGTCCTCTTTGCCAAGGTAAACAATATATCTTAGTCTATAAGTGGAGCCACTAGTGAATATATAGCTGAGACAAATCATTTCAATTGGTGGCGACATAAAAGATTATGGGAAGACTAATGAATAAATTGCTACTAAAACAAAGGTGTACTAAAAGGCTATGGTAGTCCATTCCATATGCTATACGCTCTCAGTACCAAGCATAAATCCCACAGTAATATCATTAATCTTATCAAGTAAGATCCTCCACAGAAATTACAAAAGTTTTGAAGTCCAATGCTATAAACATCACAAGGTAGCGCCTTAGAAACATGGCACATGAAAAACCTTTCAACCATCTATTGACTTTGATCTAGCTTTTTGACGACTATAAAGTCATATAAATTCATATTAGAATTTTAGTCAGACACTAGATGTGAAAATATTTTTGAAAAGTGTGATATTTAATCAGGATGCATATCTGGATCCCAATATTCAAGACCATATTCAACAATATTCCAAAACCATTGATGGTAACAATCTAGTCATGTCATTATATTCATATGACAAAAAGCTTCAGAGAACATAGAAATTCCTTTATTTGTAGGCTTACATGAGTCCTAAACATTGCTTTCATAAAAATATTCCTAATCTCATGAAAGTTAGAGGCTCATGGTTAAAGTTCATGATCAATGCATTTTCTTCAGGAATTATTTAACAAATACGTGAAAAATTAAGTCGCAACTCGTCAAAATAGAAAATTACCATAGAGCAACAACAATCCATAAAATAGAACCCTGATGATTTCCGTGGGAAACCATAATAAATTGTGGATAACCTAATGGGGAGAATTGAGAAACTTTGGGGCTCACGGATAATTAGAAACAATTAGGAACTCCCTATCTACCGATTATGTGAATCCGCTTATAATACTTAAAAGAGACTTGAATTTGAAGAACCTTTAGGTCCTTCTTCATTGATCTATATAATGATTTAATTGTTTTGGGAGAGAAAACATTTTTAGCCCTTAGGATTTTGAGAGATTGAATAAGTTATGGGAGGAAAATTTCTAAGGTTTAAGGGTATAAGTTTAGAAGTAGTAGGAAAAAAACGCAATGAAAAACCTAAAAGTAGAGATTGGTCGAGCCTCGACTACTGTTTTTGACTCTACGGTCATTGGGTTTTTACTACCTGACTTTCCATTGGTTACCCGTATGTACGGTTCAAAGACTGAATTACGATTTTGTCGTTTGATTTTGACCAGAGTGTATGTGTTGATGGATCTATTCACGAAACTTATACTTAGTTCCATTGTAAAGTCCTAAAGATTCTAAATATTTATTCTCATTTCCATTGTACCTATGTTCCATCGAACCAATGAATAGGTGAGAGGGAAGGGAATTCTTCTATGAACTGGTTAGATTGGCATATAGTCCCACCTTGCAACCTAAACGAACATAAATTTATTCATTCTTTTAAATTATGAGGATTTATAATATTTCCCGCTATGGAACATTCAGCACTTGATGAGACTTAAGTCTAGCATGAAATATATTAGGATATAAAACAGCAACCCATCATGGAATTCAATTTCATCAAAATGCATAATTTATACAGAATAGTGACCTACCTAGACAAAGCATACTTATAAAATAAATCTGTTAATAAACTTATTTGCGAAGCTAATAAACAAATTGAACCTCACCCTATAGAAATCAATTTAGCTAAAATCGATTGTAGAAATCTGACATTGTTTTGAGAATACATGCATTTGGAAAGCATAAATACAAGGAGAACAACAGAAATCCCAAAGAGTGAACATTATGTGCTAATCCTTCAACTAGACCTGAATAATGAATGAAAAGGATAGGGTTACGTAAGACATTAACTGATCTGTAGCCTTTCATGTACAAACAAAAGGAGGGAAGATTTCAAATAATTTAATTAAGTACCTCCCCACCTACCAACCATGAAATATATAGCACAATCATTGTTCCCGTGGGAGAAAACCGTCGGACACCCTAAAAGCTGAAACTATTACTAAATCTTTCCCTTGGTATTAAGCCTCACCATTAGGCCCGCATTCATTCCTCAATCCCATATTACAGCACCGAAGTTTTAACAACATGATAACTATTTATCTCAGTAAACGCACTTAGATATTCCAGTTCCACTGACTTTCAAGGTCACGTCAAACCATATTTACCACATATGGAGTCGTAACTGAGTATCGGAAATTAAAGCGACCCTACAATGTGGTCTTGCATCCATGAGCTTTCATAATACTTGTTCTGGCTCATAGTCCGATGAAACTTGATACTAGAAGTACTTTAGACTCTTAATTGAAATGTTGTTGAGGAGTGCGTCCTCTATAATCAGTTGGTGGCATAAAAAGTCGAATATTCACCAAAAATGACCTAATTAGAAAATGGCTGCAAAAGAATCAAGGTCCTCGGTAGAGCTTCGGTAATATCATGTGGTATTTAGATTCATAAATATATTGATACCTTCAGGTTTATAATCTTCTGGTGGATTCATAACATGGTTTTTTTTTTTCGGTTTCATTAAAAACATGCAGTAATTCATAAAACTAAGGTACATTGCAAGAATTCTTCATCATATCAATGTAAGTTAGAGTTCTAGTCAATAATTCATAAGGATCAATGTTTCTTTCAATGGAATTATTTTAAACACAATGTATGTAAGCCAAAATCATCAAAATATATCATAAGGAAAGGCAACTAAATCCAATACAAAAATATATCCCCTGAGAATTTAGTGTTAAACAACTAATCAAGTCTTCAAATTAAAATGAATAAACTAAAAGGCTTGAAGGGAGATTGAAACAAAAATTAACTTTGTACTTTCCTTATTGAAGTCCAAGTCAATGATTGAAGAAAGGTGACTTGAACTTGAAGAACTCTATCTTTTTCTGCCCTTGATCTAGAAGAGAGGGATTTGATTGTTTGGAAAAACATTGGAGAGACTTAGATAAATTTGACAGCGAACAATAGGTTAGGGAAATATCTAAGTGTGAGAAGTTCTATATGGTTAGCGCTACAATGGCATAAATTATTGGGTTGAGAATAAGTATTAAGAAAAGCCCCAAGGTCCTTAAAAATACATTGTCGATCCTCCACATATGATTCAGACCTAACTGTCCAATCTTTCCTCGCGAGCGGGGGGAATGCCGTGTGGTCGACCGTGAATCAAAGGTTGAGACGACATGAATTTTGGGCAATCCCGTTCATGGGTCCCCATGGTACGGTTGTTAGGAAAACTACCTAAAGAACTGTACACGACAAAGCTAATGGAGGAGTCTTGTAAAACTGAACTTCATCTAGGGCCTTAAATTTAATTGCAAATAGTTGCTGCGGATTTGGGGTGTATTTTTATCTCGATATAGATGAAAACTTATAGGGAGGTTTACCTGTCTATGAGGATCTATAATGAGCATAGACACTAAGGGCTAAAGGAAATGAAAACCATAAAGAGAAGAATATAATTAAATATGGCAAAATGCCATTTGTCCAAAAACATCACATTGGTTATACGCTGTATAACAAGTTCTGTCCTCTTTTAACTAACAGTAAAATGGGGTTACCCCTGAGGAAGTGGAAACATTAGAAAGGGGGCCGAAAAGAATAAATGTGACACTGGTCGCCGGAATAGTGTACATACAAATCAGAATTATTCATCGAAGTTAATAACATGCAATTGAAAAAACAGACACGGCAACAAAACGTCATCAAACCAGAATAGAGGGCGGATCGCCGATACAGTCGGATGTATCAGACATACTGACAGGCCGCCGAATGGATCCACAGAGCATACATAATAGAGCTAATCGGAATACGAATAAACACTCTTTTATATTTAGTAGAAATTATGTTGACATAATTTGTAGATTGTTGAACCAATATGACAATTTATATTTTTATGTTAGGAACTTTAGTTTCTCAAGTTTCTTCTCGTTTGTTTGTGAGAGGGTTGTGATTAAGGAGTTGGAATAAGAAAAGAAATTCTTCTAATACCAATATAAAAGTGAGATCCAATTAGCTGCCACTTACCTTCTTTTCCCAATTTTGTTAAGGTTTAAGTCCTCTTATACCCATAGTTGATCCTTTTATCATTTAAGTAATATTTATTATTGCTTGATGATGTGGTTTAAAACTCTTAGTTCTCGGATGTGATTTAGCAAATATATGTTGGATATTTATTTTGGCGGCTGATATTTCTTTGCTGATAGGATTACAATGCATTTGTATTGGTGATTTCATACAGTTGTTGTTGTTTCAATTAATCAGTTTGTAGTTGCAAATACACAAAACAACCTATGTATTTTTAGAATTGCCAAGAGAGTGTCGAGGAACGCAACGACTATAGATTGATTAACCTAAGGAGTTGTAATTCAACAGGGAGGTAAAGATCGAGAAGTGTGAGACACCATAGTCCCATATTCGCGCAACCACTCTATCGTGAAAGGTTGAGGGTGTGTGGGTAAGGCATAACTATGTTAGTATATAGACCATTGGTGAGTCCAAGACAAACGCCATTTGGATATGGGGTAGATTTCACCGAGAGGAACTATTCTTGTCATCTAAAGACTTAACGTAGATAAACCATTAATCTGGCTAACTTTACTGTCAAAACAATGTAACCATAAGTTCGTTTCAGTTTACGTACATATATGGCGGTCACTCCTAAAACTCTATCCCATACTTATTTCTCCTTTGTTTTTTTGCTATTTATATAGTTTGTGATAAACCCCCCATTTCTTAACATTTCAACTAAATGGTTCGACCACTAAGACACTGTCTTTTGTTTTCAGATATTCAAAAATGTCGGGACAATATCTAATTTATTAAGAACGAAATGTCTAAGGGTAGCTACTACTTGCATAACCACCTTGGTACAAGAAAATCCCTAACCCTTGGATATGGGTTACTTTACTAGATTCGATTCTTAAACACTCAAATATGTAAGCTTAGTGTCGATTTATCACGAATATAATAACTATAAAAAAATGAGCTGAGACCGCATCAAATGGCAGACGCATTTGATGGAAATGGAGGTGGTTGTCACGTAATAATGTAGTTACTATTTTAGTTTTTTAGTATCATTTAGAAAGTGTAGTGTTCCCCAAAGAAATTTAACATTTAGTATTAGTCCTTATTAATAGTTCTTATAAATTCTAGAAGTACGACTGTAGACAGTAGGGTAACAGGAATGTCGAGATGGGCCCTCACAAGACCTTGAAATTGTGAACGATGTCCTTGGAGTCACAACATCACTACCCACGGTCTTCTAAGAGGTAATGATGGGCAAATCACACTACACCTCAATCAGAGGGAACACAATATTCATTTATAACTATACCATGTTGAAAACTTTTGCAATTAATAGTTTTTTGAGTGATTGCTCAGAGAGGAACCGACATGAGCCCATCTACACTCGTGGAATTGTTTGGACCATTCTTGTTAAAAACACCTCTCTGGAATCGTTCGACTTAGCCTAGTCCTTTTTCGCATGATGGGCAAACTATGCAGAGTGGTTAGGCTTAGTATTCCATGCAAACTCAATGAATTCATGGATTTTAGACGTGTTTTGCGAAAACTTTCAGCATACATTCATAATCCCCCTTCGAAGATATGACCATTCGGGAGAGTTGGCATCTTGAAGCAGTTGAATGGAGAACCACTGCGTAGATCATGGCCCAGGATATGGAACTGGGTCCCGTTAACGTTCGCTCGGACCAATCATTCACTCGATCCTACACTCAACACCAAAGTAGTAGGTTGACACACTATAACCAGGAGGACTGATGGTAGTATCCATACACTGTGGGCGTCCAACTTCTGTATGGCATGACTACGCATGCAAAAGCGACATGTACAACTCTGAGGACCAATTTTATTTATATGCGACCTAATTTAGTGTATCAAAAGAGCAGAGACAAAAAGCTTCTTACTTGACGAGGACAATAACAAGTGTGTTCCGGCAGGTCAACCTTTCATTTACTAATAGCAGATGAAAAAAGCCATGAATGGACAAACAAATAATAGGCCATGATCATGAAAAACTTAGAGTATATTCTATCAACGTGAGCAGAACCCGGAATGATCATTGATTCGGGAGTGTGGGGAAGTATAATCCTAATTCAATAAGTTTGATGTTTTGAATAAACTGTTAAATATAAAAAAGTTTTAAAACCAAAACAGGTGGTAGTTACTGATAGAACTACCACAATGAAGGGTCGGTGATACCAAAGGTTGGGATGAGATTAAAATGGATAAAAGGATAGTGATACGAAAAGAAGAGGAAATTTTCCTAAAAGGTTACAACAAAAAATGAAAGGGTGAAGAGAAAAAAGATAGGGTAAAGTATGCCTCCCCCAATGAGCGACACCACAATTTGAAAGGAAATCAGAACAAAATGCTAAGACGTAATGAAGAAAATGTAATCCACCCATAGTCAGACAATCACAGCTCCCCGTTCAGGGGAAGGGATCCTAATCCACTTCTGTTAGAGACCCTAGTGGTGGCCGACAGGCTCACTGGATCTCATCTAGACAACACGGTGGTAGCCTATTGACACTATGGCTAATCTTAAGAGTAAACCAATCAACATACTTTCAATGCGTGCGAAGCAATAAAAACCAGTTAACTAAAGGTCTTTGTTGGTGGGAGGCAACGTAAGACCAATTTTATAACTTGCTTTCTTTTTTATATCCTGAGAAAATAATTTTGGTAGGTTATACCGTTCAGGGAGGAAAAAAAGGTTTTTTTTAACGAAGTGCAAAGTGACGCATGAACAGGAACCTTTACTGGAACGCAGGAACATTTGCATAAACAGTCATTCCCCACCGTCCATTTAACTCCATTGCACCTAGCAAAGTTAGAGTATGTGGGGTAAACTCGATGAATGATAGATATTGTTTAATTAGGAGATTCTCAAACCTAGTTATAACATCTCGGAAATTACGATTATAGAACTTTGGCAAAGGAGTTTTGAAATCTTGTTTACAGTTTTGTTTACAAGTGAGACACTCAGCGCTTATTGCTTAACCCTTAGGTAAGATAAAATTCGCATATCCACTGAATGTGATCACCAACGGTGTCCATTCACTAGTTTGGATAAGTCGTGGGCCTCAACCTTCCTGTAAGTTTGTTCCCTTAAAGAAAATAACACTTGCACTTTAGTTTGTAAAGTTTATTTTTTGCACTCTCAGAGGGGTATTTTAGGTTTCGAAATTTTATATTGCACGAAAATTAACTTGCTAGCACCATTGACGTAGTTTAATTCCGCACATAATGGGACAAGACCGAAAAGCGCAGGGAGAAATAATGAACCACCTAGGCATTAGAAGCACGGTAGTTTTACGGGAGCGATAATGAGAGAAGAGAGGCTAGCGGTGAGTCGAAAAAAGAGCACTAGGAGAAGCCAGGAGACAAATTATGAATTCCTATCGAGGGCCTCTAATGTTTTCCTCATTGGCACACATTCGTTAATACAATACATGCCTTTAGTTAAAGTCATGACATAGACATGAGTTTATTGGGGCAACTACTAAATCAGGGGTTTGCGATCGGGAGAACTAAAGTAGAAATAAAACTGGAAGTCTTATCAATAATATATGGAGCAATTGTCTGTTTAAAGAGTGTAAGCCCGACTTGTTTACATATACCGGAAAAAAGAATCTTTTGTTTCGCTGGTCCTACTCGTTAGCCGTATCTCGCTCCGTGCGTGCGACCGGAGGAGGCAGCTGCTGCTCTTCACACCCAGTCCACTCTCCAATGCCCTTTTGAACACCCTTCATCCTATACCTATGTCTGTGAAATCTTGATAAAAAACCTAAAAACCTTACTTTTCACTCTTCCCTATTAACCCTTCTGTATATATGTGATATAAAAAAATATCCACATATTGCGGAAAATCCTAATTAGGGGGTATAGTTGAGAATTGGAAAGGAGTCGGAGAGCAAGCATCGCCTCTCAAAGGAAAAGGCAGCCAAGAATGTTCTCGCAAACCCAGGTATTGTTAATGAACTGGAATCCCTCCATAAAAAAAAATTAAAAAGAAAAGAAAATTCATGAAAGAAAAGGCACGAACTGAAAAGAAATCGGTTGTGGGCTACGAGGCGAATATCGCGATGGAATGGATTGATTTCGATATTACGACGCACTCGTTCATGCCCACCTACTTAGACTACCTACTATATTTAGCTACACTAATCGATTATCGAGCAGGTTAGAGCTAAAGACTAAAAAATATTCACACTCTTTCCTCGTCTGGAGAAAAGGTACCAAGAGCCACAAATTAACGCATAATTTTTGGCAACCTCATGCAAATCAATCCTTCGAAGCCTTTTTGACTTAGTAACCAATCGAAATTCAATTTGAAATAAGGGCAAGCCTATTGGTGGGGAAAGACATGTCTTTTCTTCAGTCTTTGTGAGTGTCGGAAAGTATTTGCGATCGATTCCTAATCATATGGAAGTTACGTAAGCACGATCATCATATCGTGTGAAAATGGAATCATTTTTGCGGGGGGTTGCGTCATTTATAGTGGGTGCTTAGGTAGATCCTTGCAATTGTCCCATCATTTGCAATTCGATTGAGCGTTCAACATTTTTGTAATTGGTCTGTCAAGACTTGAAATATTTTGCTTAAAAAATTGAAATAATTATAACCATAAGAATTGTGAGTTTTTGTAGTTTAACATTCATGATTAATTATTAAAGTAGCAGTATTTGAGTCAGCCTGTAATGAAAACTGCATCAACTTAGTTTTTACTTGAGTACAAGACAGAAAGTTATGGTTGCGTATTTATGAGGTACGCTCAAATTGGACTCCGTCTTAAGGGGGCCTTCAATTGTTAATGCAAATAGTGTCCGCGATTAACTGTAAATTTTAGCAAAATTAAATAGCGTTTCGATTATTTTCACAAAAATTCTAACGTTTTAGTTATTGTTAAGATTTAGTAGGAGGCAATATGAACTATAGGCGCAAAACTAGGGAAATAAAAATTATAAGGAAAAAGCTTGAAGATGAAAACATGCATCTTAAGCAACACTTGGGTGATCGACTCCGTATAAAAAAGTTTCGCCTTTAAGTTATATAAATCAGTTGAGCCCTGAAGTCTGTTGATCAAAAAAATGATGAAAAAAAGCAGTCAGGTGCGTCGACGACAGTTGCCAGCAAAGCATATTTAATTCCCCCAATGTTTATAGGCACGCATCTGAAGTATAAAGGAAAGTGCCCAAATGGCGACAAAGCCAGAGAAGGGAGGATCCCGAATCATGGATAAAGATGCCGAATTGATCCAACTGGGCACTAAAATCTGAAGCCATAAATACTAATGTCTTGTAATTTTTTATGTAAGAAGTTGTGTTGAATTATAATTGTAGAGCGTGAAAGACATTAAAACTGCTAGATAGTTTTATGTTTAGACTAATTTGTTCTTTAGTTTGTTCTCCTAAGTTTTGGGTTCAGACGATGCAAATGGATTGTTGAGGTAGGCTTAAACAATAAGTTTTTTACTGCTCAATCTTGGAAAGTGGTCTTTCTCCATTTACCATATTTGAGAAAAACGGGGGTCTTTCATTTTATATGGTGAAAAATATCAATTTCTTATTATCCCATTCGTGATTTCTATAATCATTTTAGTGGTATAAGTTTTGTGTGGTCACTCTTTAATTGTCATAATGTGTGGGCTAACAGGCCCCGCCTCTTATGTTGTGTGATTTATCAATTGTGTGTTGTTATTATTTTTGGGTCCCGTACTTCTAATAAGAATTAGATACATTTGTAATGGTGATTTTAACCTAGTGTTTGGTTTAATGGGTAATAATGGGGTAATTTGTATTGAAAATACAAAACCACCCATGTAGTTTTTGGCGTTCCAGTAAGGTGAGGTTCAGCAAAATAGAGACCGACTAATGATGGGCCAAAGTGGTGAACAACGAGGTGATTTTCTACACGCAAAGGTGAGACCTAGTCCTATAAAACGAAACCCTCTCATTGAAACGTCAGGGAACTTGTGGGAAGGAGGCTAAGACACGGTCCAGTTTTAGACTAGTGAGTGTCCTCAATAAACCCATTTAAAATGGCGTAATTGCTTGAGAGGGAATTTACTTCAAACCAAACAATTAGCCTCGTCACCATTTTCTTAGGACTTTTACACGAACAGCGTTGGTACCCTTAAGTTGTGTGTCAACATATCCTGGTGTCAAGTACCCAAGAACGCTACTCACATACTAATATCTCCTTTGTTTTTTAATTTCAAAATTTTACTACTTGTGAAAAAAACCGCATAACCCCAAACCCCCCCTTCGCTTTTGTTGCATATTTTACACTTTTGGTGTCACGTACTTTGTTTTTGTATTTATCATTTTTAAATGTCCTGATCTCAAATCCTTATTTAGAATGAATTCTCAGTAGATCGCTACTGAAACTCATGTTAGTGTCGTTAGAATCACTAATGGTTAGGTACATAGATACACAAGGATGACCATAAACCACCATCGTCCTAAAATATTTGTCGCCAAATCTTATTGTTCATGAATTCCGTTGTACTAATCAATGCAATCGTGGTAAGTAAGGATTCTACAAACCATAGGGTTCAAGCCATGGTCTCTCTTTTCAACCCAAAACAAAAAATTCTTTGTCTTACTTTAAAATTTTATGTGTTAAATTTTATTAAAAAGGATTTTCATGATCTTGGATATTTAAACGTGAGTTATCCATAGATTAAGTTTGTAAAGATTTGTCACATTAGGGAACATATGTTGGTGACCGGTTTTCCGCACGTCATGCATGATTGCAATATAAGGAGCTAATCAATGATGAAATTTATATCGTGGGATAAGAACATTTCATTGTGGTTTTCCACGATGATTGAGGTTATTCTTCTATTTATGCCTAATTCCGGGGTGTCTGCTTTCTAAGTTTACAAACCGAGACAAAGGCTAAAAGGAAAGAATTAGAGATGGAGTTCTCCAATTAAGTAAAAAGTGTTTGGTCTACTATTAAAAGATTTGCTTTGGATTCCTAGCCTCGTGTCCCGCATAGGCTTTCTTAGGTGACAAAGCTATTTGATCAGCACAACTAAATTTTACCTCTTTCCATGTGAACTAGAAAAAAAGAGGAAAAAAAAAGGGGAAGAAAGCAGAAGGGTAAAAAAAAGGGAAAAAAAGGGGGGGGGGGAGAGAAGAAGGAGGAAAGGAAGGAGGGAGAGAATAAGGGAAGGAAGAAGTAGGGGGAAAAAAGGAGGGGAAGAAAGAAAAATAAGAAGGGGAAGAAGTAGTGTCTCATTTATGTGTGTAAGTGTAATCCAACTTAATTTCGTGAGTCTATCTCAACATTATCTATTTAGATTGAAATATACATATAACCTGAAAGAAATTAGCCAACTTGATCCTAAAGTTTTAAGAAGCTTATACTTTATGAAATCAGAAGATCTCTACAATGAATTCATTATCTAAAACTTACGATTTTCGTAATATTTTATTACTAAGTTTAGCTTATCAATCTTCTTCATGTGTTTGTAATATATCCCCTTTAATCATTACGTATGTTGACATTTTTATGACTATATCTCAAATCTTATACTTCCATGTACGAATGCGATATTCGTATTGTTTACTAATGGTAGCGTATGGTTTAACGAATGTACGCCTGTTGGGACTCTTCCTCTCCTCCATTCGTTGATAGTTTGAAAACTGTAGCGATTTTTATACTTATTGGGCTCCCTCATCTATGAGGACCATTTACCTTACTGCCTGCTTTCTTATGTTCTTAGGCTAAGAATATTGTATGTAGTGTAGTGAGTTGCATTTTGACTAATCCCTTTGATGCATATAAGTTTTTCAGACTATTTAGACTTCCAACGTTTGAAACTGTCCAACCTTTTTTATTCGTATGAAGACTCTTTGATTTATCTATTATATTTGTATATGTACTCAAACACCTTGTATAGAGTGTCTCGATTCCCACATGCCACGTCTATCTATGCGAACTTATTGCTGACATCAGTCACTCTGTCCAAACTTTCATCGTTATCAGCACCAAGGGCCACACGACCATGAGGCATAAAATGATCACTTCCTTGAAAACGTGACTACCAGACCTTGAAAATCAGGGTAAACTTCCCTAGCCCACCTGATGCACATCAATATGTTTTGGTAAGTTTTTAACTCACAAGTAGAGTGTCGCCTAAGAATTGGTTGAAACCCCGATCACTCAAAAGGAGATCGTTCTAACCCTCAAAAATTCAATATTCCTAACTCAATTGGTAAGTGAAACTTCCATACGATGTCATCCTTGGAAAAAAGTGATTCCCAACACCCAACTATATTAAATAAATCCAATTTGGTGCTCGGAAACCCATCACCCGAGTGGGCCTCTAGATCAACAAAAGTTCGTCAAAAAACCATTTATTTTAAAGAAAAGTGGTTGACGGATTTTCATCCATGCCTATCAAAAGGTCCAAAACGTTCATGACGTTCGTCAAACTATATGTGATTGTGTCAACTTAGGAATATGTGTTTGGTCTGCATTGTTGAATATGAACGATAAGGTCATGCCTAAATGTTATTCCATGAGAATTAGAAGTTAGGTCATTATTCCGTGTTTGGGTTACTTGATTGAGTAAGGTTGGGGGCTTTGCGTCGTCATTTTCACTTGTTGACTTGAAAGGGGTTGCATAGGTAATTTTTGTTTCTGTTTGTTAATGTTGAGATGTGTGAGGCTCATATACATGGTTATTGCTAAATAACTTGATGATAGATTTAATTTGAGATAGGTAGCCAACTATATGATATGGCATGTTGACTTGGACTAAGACTTGAGAATGTTGTGTTGGTTTTGTAATGGTACATCTATGACTTAAGAACTGTAATATTGGGTTGGTATATGGTTTTTGTTGAATTGGCCATAGAAGGTTTTAAATGAAAGTGATACTTTATGACAGGTTCCCTTTTCTTAACATGTTATAATAGTATGTGTGCATATGGTCTCATACTTGTACCAATGGGGTACTAACCTCATTTCATCCTTTTCCCCAAATTTTAGGGTTTCTGTAGTTAAAGTGCTTTTGAAGACAAAATGGAGAAGCTTGGTATCTCTTATTCATGTCAGTAATGTTTAGGGGGGTCCCGCACACTTTCCGAGGGCGATGGCCGAATATCGAACCTGATATTATTCTAGGATTAAAGAGTATTATTCATTTCCTTTTCATTTGAGTATGAATATTGTATAGTCCATTGAGGCATTCTTACTTTGATGTATGGTCCTATGCCAAGTTCTTACACTCTTATTACGATGTTATTATAGAATGACTATTATGAGCTATATTATCTTTTAATGTATAATATCTACGTGCAATAAAAGTAGAATACTAAGTAATTTTCCAATATCCAGGTATAATATATACTATGTGTAATGTAGAGTTCTATGTAAGCCTCCAAGTAGATAAAATGAAAAGAAAAATTCCGCTAAAATTTACTTATGAGGTGATGATGTAAAGCTAAGATTCTTAGTTTTTGTCCTCAAGAGGACGAATGACGCCGGTTTACTTATAGGGGGTATTCCTGAATTTACAAACTTGTATCAGAGAAATCTGTTGACTTATCTTTTTAGTCCATGCTCTCCCTCACCACAATCATGTAAGTTCCATTATTCATAATGTAAGCGTAGCCCAACTTATGAATAGGATCTACATGATGCTTAGGAACTCCGAACACTCCTCTCTCTTTAATTGGAATCCATTAGCATGCCTTTCGAGTGATTAGCTCTATGTCTTTTGAATTTAATCATATTAATTGCCATTATATGAAACGAATACTCGAATAATGCGACACAAGAGTTGAAGAAAGAGATTGCCAATACTGGAGTTCCTCCCGGGTGATCAAGTTTCTTCTCTTGAGAAAGATGTGAATATTACCGAATCTCCCCCGGCGAATCCTCCTCCGTTTGACGGTTGAGAACATAAAGGGATTAGCTCTTCTCCAAATGGATCAAGGCCAGTGAGCCCCATCTAATCCGGAGGTTGGTGCCAAAGGAAATTAAAGTGGCTACTAATGTCCTCTCGTCTAAGGGCCCTTCAATGGGGCTGATCCTCCTACTTTTCTATTGGTCCAAGGTCAATAAGACCGTCCTAGGAGTTTAGTGATTGAGATTCAAAATATTTCTCTCGTTCTATGTGGTGTCTACGTAGTTAAAAGGCCGAGTTATCCACTTACCACCAAAGATGTGGCCCAACCTGGTACGTCCAATGGGGGACAATAGGTTCGTTAGGGGTGGACGGTGACTTGAAAGTGTGTCAGAAGACATTTATTGATGGTTCTTCTCCTAGTGAGAAGAGGGAGACCAGGTGGTGAGTTTTCATCAAAAGACTTCGCTAAGGAGGTATAAGTTTTCTTGAGATACTTTTGTTAAATTAAGTTAAATAGTGGAAATATGCTCCTTTTTTGGGTTTTCTGCCCCTAGCGACAGAATAAACCATTTTATGAGGGAATGTCAGATGACTTTGAAATAAAGTGTCATTCGCTATGAATCATGACAATATGACTATTTATCGTCTCATAGTTCATGGGCTCAACAAGTGGAAGAGATAAGGTCTAAAAGAGGAGTAGAGATCTCCAGAGGGCAGATCCTTTGATTTTGGTTCTTCAAAACGTGGGATAATATGACAGGTCATGTTCAAAAGAGTGTAAATCAAGTTCCTCCCAAGTCAAAATAAGAGTTTCCTAATGATTTCCCGATATCCACCCCAACGAGAAATTGATTTTGGTATCATACTGTTACCAGATAGAATCCCATTCAATTCATCCGTATGGATGGCTCCGTCGAATCGAGCAGTAGACCGCTCAACTCAAGTATTATACTAGACAAGGGCTTTATAAGACCCTATTATGTCTTCATAGGGGTGCTTGTGTTCTTTGTTTTTGTTGTGAACAAGAAGGATGGGTCCCTTTGCATTGGCAATTGATATCGCCATGGTGAGATGATGTAACCTTGAGGCAATCCTATTGGAGTTGGTTTATCTTCCTCCAAGAAATAAATTTTGGGTTCAGTGATGAATCCTCAAAAGGGAAAATGAAATTCTATGGAAGTATGACAAATATACAACAAGAATTGTGTAAGAGACTTAGGAAAAACAAAAAAGGTTTTGATATTGTTGATGTTATATATTCATTAGTACTAGAATTGTATCCATTGGATGCAATAGATTATTGTGATCTATCCCTCCAAATTCATCAAATGAATGTGAAACGTTCTCTTTAACGAAAAAAGGAGGAAAAAATTTCATATGAAAACAACCCGAGGATTTTTATGGTTACTGGTGAATAAAAGAAAATGTTGGTGAACTTGTTAAGTCACATTATGGAGTAAAACAAGCACCCAAAAACAGTGAACATAAAGAAAATTTGACCAAACCAAGTTAGCAATGGGATTAAGAAATGATAAAATTGATTAAATGTGTTCAATTCAAATCAGAAGGTCCATTGGGTGTTTGTATATTTGTGATATGTTGATCATCAATAGATACACTATGCATAAATGCTACTAAATATGCCCGTGAAGCAAGCTTGGAATGAAAAAATTTGGGGACTGCTGATGCGATCTTATGTATAAGAATCATTTGAACTACAGAATGTTAGCATTTTCACAGTCCATTCCATTGAAAAAGTACTTGATAGTTCACAGATTTTGATTGTCAATATCTGTCAAGTCTTCAATATATTGAGTTTTGCATTCAGAAGAGTGAAAGTAACAATGGTGATTCACAATTGTATTGTGCTTCGAGTATATTGAAAAGTGTGAGTACATCATGAAGGTGCCGATAATGTATAACATTTGCTATTAGTAAATTGAGTCGGTCACAAGTAAATTCCAATTGAACTAATAGTTGAAAACAAAGAGAGGTTTGGAGTATTGGAAAACTATACTTTAAACGATGCCTGATGATAACAAGATCCAACAGTATAAAAGGATATAGTGATGCAAATTTGATACCGAACAAATGAAGTAAAATCGACAAGTGGATATATACTTACTCTTGGTAGAGGAGCAGTCTCTCCCGGGAAAATATATCAAACGCAACATTGACCGCTAGTCTATAATGATCTTAGCTGGGTGCTCAAGATAATGTCGCGTGAATAAGTTGAAAGAACCGAAAATTTTCTTGATAGATAATCTTTTTGTCCCCAAACCATTGAATTAGTTGTGCATAACTTTTATAGTGAAGTTGTAATAGGTATGGAATGGGGAGAATGATGTATAAGGGAAGTACTTTCATATTAGGATATAAACCATTAAACCGTAAAAAAATAATCTCACTGGCAATTACCACCACTTGACTATGTAAAGTCACAAGGATTAATTAATGTGTCGGATTTCCAATTAAAAAAGGCATAACTAGAGAAAGTTTAAAGAACATCTAAGGGAATGGATTTATGGCTTAGGAAAAGGCACAGTATGGCGGTAACTCTATCTAGAAGACTCGAGATCCGAAAGAGTAGATTCAAGGAGGAAAAATAATGTTGTGACTATTATTCATCATGTGTCAGAAACTCAATCATTTCATGTGAATACAATGCTCAGGGACAAGATTACAACATAAGGATTGTTCTGAGTGAATAATGCTTAATGGTTAATGTATTGGCTAAGAGTGGCAGATGTTGACAAATAGTGTATTTAGCGATCACACGTGAGAAATCACCTAGGTGAGTGTGACGTGTAGCCACTTTCAAAGTAGGCTGATTTTCAAAAAGCCATATCCTCTTACACTCATGAAAACCCCAAGAGATGTTCATGGCTAAAACGAACAGATCGTTAAGAACCATAAATGGTTAAAGGCGTAATTGTGGGACATATGGTTGTCAGGATACACCGAGCTCGACGGTTCAAAGGATATCGCATCTACCGATTGGAAGAGTATATCCGACATATGTTCACTACGTAAATTCAAAGGGAAACCTACTTTCCTTAAGGCCAATCATTTCTTTAGTGTAAAGTACAATACTTGTGCGTTTCTTTGTTATTGGAGTATCCCCATTAAGGGGGGATTTTTGCGGTTTTAAATTTGTGAATGAAAATGAAGAGTTGCGACTCTGAATACTTGTGGGTTTTTTTAAAGGTTTGACTTGCTGAATGAAAACGTTTCTGGCTTTATGAAAAGTTGCAACTTTTGTGAAAAGTTGTGACTTTTGTGAAAGTTGTGCTTTTTGGAAACGTTGTGACTGTTATGGAAGTGATGACCTTCCAAAAGACGTGACTTTTTTCAAATTTGCGCCCTTACGGTAAGGCACAATAAGAACTTGTCACACTACCCTTCTTTCTTATTAAATTGAGAGATTTGATCTCATTTAATAATAGAAATTATGTACCTTCTTCTACTACTTCTAGATCTAGTAATTCTAAGTGTACTTTACTGCATTGAGAAGGCTCGCTGACCTAGAGTTTGGGTATCCAATACACTGGGATTGAGATCATTTATCACTGGGAGGGACCTATTCAAATCAAACCTCGGATATAGAAGGGAATAATTCCTTATAGAGACGAAACTGTGCATTTCGTGGGTGATATTCTTTCCTGCGGGCATTTATCAAACTTCTGAGTAAGTGTTACAAATTTTATATTTGTGAATTAAATTTTGTTCTTTTGTTTTTCAGTGGTTCATTAAACTTTGGTAACTTTATGTTTCTGCAAAATTTATTGAAATCAGTAAGATTCTTTAAACACAGATTGACAACAATTCTTCTTTATGAAAAATATTTCGTATATTTTTTCTAATATGTTTATGATCAATTTTTCTACTACTTTTAATTTTCTAGTCATGAAAATATTCTTAAACTTTGTTATGTATTATTAAGTTCTTCAAAGTTTTGTTTTAAGTATCTTAGGAATATAAAATGAACAACAAATAGTTCATTGAAGAATTTTGTACACTTACATAGTGAGAAAATTAAAACACGATCAAGAGTTTGAGAGAGTTTTTAGATTTATTGGGGAGTGTTGCGAGTTTTTGTTGAAAACTTTGTAAGATTGTAATTAAAATAGAATGCAAATCATACAATTAAACCACGTATATGGAAACATTACAGAAACCATTCGAGGATAGCTTGTAAAAGTTAATGTGAATAGGAATAGAAAGCATTGGGAGAGATTTTTAGACTAATGGCAGTTGGAAACATTTTTTGCTGCCATGTCCAATACCACATACAAATTGGTTGATGGCCTTTAAGAAAAACAAATTCACCTGCATATAGTGGACATTAAAACGTATTTATCAAATTGTTGAAATTCATACCATGAAATAAACAGTGAGAAGAATGGAATACTTCTCATAGCCCTTTCATAGTTAAATATTAAAAACCTTTGTCACTTCACGATTGATTTGCGTTGAGGATAGGACTAAAATTACAATTCTAAGGGAATACTTTTCAAAATACATTGAGGCAGGAAGTTGCATATTATCAGAATGCCACAATAAGGGGTCAAATCTGAAAAAGTTACCTCTTCAGGAAAAAGGAAAACAACGTCAAGAGTTATTAGGAGAAATTCAACAATTTGATAAATGAGTTACTAGCAACAAAAATACAGATAGTAGAAAGACTGAAAAAAATAAAATGAAAACTTGAGACCAAAAACGGGTCACAAATAAGAAAAGACCATAAAGAGTGGAAAAGAACAAGTTAAGAAACTCATATACAAAAATCTCATAAGATGGGAACACAACTTTGTGGTTAAACTTCAGAACAAAGGTTTTAATATGACAAAGCATATGCTGACTAGTGAGTTATTCCAGGGAAAGGAAGAGATACACACCAAACCAGACTCTCATTAAGATAATTGAAGGAATCACGTGATGAATCATGAGACAAATCTAAATCAAGAAGCCAAGTGTATTGATTAATCAAATACAATTTGAGAGCTTGCAATAATTAAAGGAAGACACACAAGGAAAATATTTTACAACTTGCAAAATTAAAGGAAGAAACACAAGGAAAATCTTTCAAGTAAAACAAAAAGGACAATTTAATTTAAAAAAAGTACAATCAAGGAACAAATATCGGTACTTAACTCTGTCGGGGATCCTCCAGGATTTCCCAAAAATAATTAAAACATTGGATTATCGACAAATGAATCTTTTAAACGACAAAAGCGAGGGAAAAAGCCTAAAACAACACAACTTGATTGTAATTAGTTAAACACCACCTAATCCCCAAAAATGTTAAAGTAACCTCCATTCTTGAGCATGACCATCAAAACAAGAGAAGGAAAAAGATAAAAACTAACAAAGATTTCAAAAAAACGAAGTTTAAAGTTAATTCTAAACACCTTTATTTAGTTAATTAAATATGTATTATAATAGCTAAAACAAAAACTAAACCCAACACATCACACGAAGAGGCAAGGAATACGAGTGTTACCTAGTTATGGAGCGAAATGGAACTTGGCCAGGATGTGTGACGAATTCCAAAAAACTTCGACTCAAATAGTTGCGAATCACCGACACTTTCAGCGACGAAAATAGAACTCCAAAAACATCGTTGGGTATTTCTTTTTACGCCTCCAAAATCTCCTCCCTGCACAGTAAGAGTGAAGTAATTTATTTAGGACAAACTCTGGTCAAAAAATAGGGAAAATGAGTGTGTGAGGATTGGAAATTTTCAAATCCCGAATCTAGTCCTCTTGTATGCTTAATGTGATTGTGTTTTAAGGGTAATTTGGGCCAAAATTTGGGTTAATTAATTTAAAGTTTTCTGATGGCCCAATATGGTACTAAATAAACGTACCTTATGAGAGTTTCAAAGGGAAATGCATGTATTATAAAGTCAACTAATTATCGAGTTCTTAACTTTACCACATAAAAATATTATTTTAGAAGGAAAGATGTAATTTAAATTTCTAGTTATAAAAGAAAGTTAAGTTACATAATTAAAAAATTGAAAAACTTTGTTTTTATAAAATGATTTTAACATTTATTCAAATTGGTAAGTCACCCAGGGGCACACTGAGAAGCACACACCCAAACCTAGGACCGCAAGTGATACCAAGATAACCAATGCTTGCATGTCATGAGTGTACTAATGATAATAACCTAATGCGGAGGAAGATTAATCATAATTTAAAGAAATATAGGGAAACCCCTATTCGATAATGAGTAAATGTAGTAGTAAATGATACTCAATGGTTAATGACAAAGAATTTAATAATCATACTAAGCTTGATGAAAAAACGGATCGTCTTAACAGCCTCTAAATCTGTTCTAGGAAATCAGGGACAAAGCACCTCTAAATCTAGCAAAACAATGAAACTAAATGCTAAAGACTCTCAAAAAGAGCTCATGACTATTGTCCTCGGTATGACAGCTGCATGATCTGATGCCGCAGGAAAAATCGATCTATGGCCTGATATGAAGGCTGAGAACCTAAATTTACATCACGAGAGAGAAGATTTGACAGTATGGTCAGTCTTGAAGATTATGAACATGTAGAAATAGAGTAAGCTGAAACAAACATAACCGAACAAAATCAAAAGAAAGTATAATTAATTGAAACATTAATATAAGAATTATGATCTACTGAATTGAATGGAAAAATTAATAATATGCTGAAATTGAATAATGAATATACTGCTAAATGGTCAATGCAAGAGAGCCTGATTGAACTGTAGGAGCTACTAATCACCGATAATTAAAACACATGATCAAAATATGGATTCTGTTGTATATGCACCATCAAGAGGACCGAATATACCCAACCATAGGTATAAAGGCATGTTGGTGTTATCACGAAACTGATTGCCCATAGAAATTACTTACGACCTACTTTTCTAGTAGTTATGGGACTATTAGGTACGATGAACCCTTTAGTCCCCCCCCCTCGTTTCTTGCTCCTCCTCCCCTTCTTTCTGTCGTTACCGACTATGTCTGCCTTGGTGTACTTGTTGCTTAGCTTACCACTACCCCCTGTAAATGGGGCCACTGCCCCCCCTTGACATCTGGCGTAATGATGCATTCAACCTGACGCATGTCCCCTCCCTCCCTGCCCTCTCACCCCTCTCATGGGTTATTCCACAGCGCACGCAGGAAGACAAAGCGAGGGGGGGGGAAGGGAGGGGGAGAGCGGAGGAAAAAAGGAGAAGCGGAGTGGGAACAAGAGGGGAACGAAAGCAGAAAGGCGGGCTTTTGTTTGTAATATAGGAACCTAGGTTTAATTGGATAAGAGAATCAAAAATTGACTTAAAACTAGGAACCCAATCGGTGAAAGGAGCCACCAGTGGAAATTCCCACTATTTGGTGTTAAGTCATGGGAAGAAACACTTAGATTTAATGGCCAGAAAGAAACTGCTGTAAACGTGTTGCGTTTATTTATAAAACTAGACTTCTTGACCTGTTTTTTATCCTTGCTTCTAATTTTCTAACTTCTCATTTATGAATTTTGACTTAGGGAGTTCTTGTTATGTTGTCTAGGCATTAAAATGCCTAATCGGATATGTGATGTAGTTCAAAACAACGTATCTTAGAACCAAATGTGAATCAGGAAAGACGTACGGCGTTCAATTTTTCGCCGTCCGTCGTTTGGCCTGTGTAGATTGGGTCGGTTCGAAGGCTTACACAACAGGGAGGGATAACATTCTACTCGAAGCTATGATTTTTGCAAGTTTGGTTGATATGGAAAGATAATTCAATTATATATTTGTGGGTAGGTCATAGGACACCTAATTCATTTTGTACTAAAAGTTATGACCATTTGAAGTTAACCAAACTGCATTTGCCCCTTCACTGTCTGCTAACTCCAACCTATGGTCAAACCTAAGGACTGTGGGTCCACTTACAGACCGTGATGGTAATCTGTAACTCTTGTCAGAGAGTGGGTGAATAGGGTGTTAATCGACGGTAATGGACTACGGAGTGTAGTCTGACTTGCATACCGTAGGTCCGTCTGTCGATCATGACTTAATTAAATTCTCTTGGGCTGATATTTTGGGGGTTTCTGACCCCATTGATTGATGTGCAGGACGGACCGTGGGTCAGTATACGATCCGTCATGGCCCATTGGCGTGCAGCTTGTAGATTTTCTGAAAAAATCTAGGTTTAATGGTCTGTTTTGGATAGCGATTGGTACAGCAAAATTATACAAATCTATATATTTTATGTATACAGATATTAATCCATTTTCTGAAAATATGGGCAAAAGTGTTTGAAGATAATTGGAGAGTATTTTTTATTTCAATAATAATTATATTTCCAATTGTTCAATATTTAAGAAAGCTTAAAAATTAAGCGAATTGTGGAGGGGCAAAATTGGGAATCCACAGGTAATCATCACTACAACAAATAATTGATTCCACTTCAACAGAAAGCTTAAACAAACGAATCTCTAATAGTCTCCTTTGCCTATTCTTAATTTGACCATTAGGAAATGAAGCACTTCAATATTTTTTATGAGATGCAAATGACAAAAATTAAACTTCATATATCAACCTAACAAAAAGGACTACGGCACAAGATGTTTTAGATTTCTTAAACATGATAAACAATAAATAATAAATTAATGTTTTAGGTATATCATCTTTTTAGTGCTACCCCTGTGGAGTTTAGTTGTAGCGATTGATTTACATATATTCAAAACATAAACTAAAGAATAAAAACCAAAAAAAAATGATTGATTTATGAAATTAAATTATTCAAACTTCCAAAATGAAAAATCGAGAACGAGTTCACCAAAAAAAGAGGAAAAAAATCAACATATCTTATTTTTACACTTTGATTAATTCCATTCACAAACAAGATCAAGGGATCAAAAACATTGAAAAATACTCCACATATCTAAACTTTGAAATAATCCAATCTCTATAAAATAAATCTTAATAACAAAATTTTAAACCACCAAAAAAGGGTTAAAAGAAAAAAATTAATGAAAAATCAAAAAACAAATTAAACCAACATATATATTGGCCCGAAAAAATTGCAACAAAATTGGGGAAAAGCTCCGAAAGTTAGTGTGATAATTAAAGTTACACAATGTATAATATAAATAATTTCTTCCTTTGAATATTCTCGTCCCCTCTAATTTTGAGTGTAGTAGAACAAGAAAAATTTTGATAATTGAAAAAATAGAAGAAACAGATGAAAGGAACTGGTCTGAGCCAAAATTACTTTTCAGGACCGAATCAGACAGGCGATAATGAAGAATGTCAACCTAGCGAATATAAGTTTGAATGAAAGTTGTGGAAGTATTCTTTGTTTCGAAAACCAACCAGTACATAAAGTTCTCGTTTATAAAGGATTTACGTAGACAAGATAATTTTCTTAATTCAAATCGGTTAAATACACAAACAAGGAAGCAGGAAGAAAGGAGACAAAAAGCCTGAAAGAAAGTAGAACAGCAAAAAATTGTCACGTGAATTGAACTTTGCAAATTGGAGTAGAAGAGGAATCGGAAACCAGTAGAAGCGGCGTAGTGGGAGTAGTCATTAATGAATAATGTTTTCTTATTAGTTAAGGTAAATGTGTGAAGTTTTTCCTTCAAAGCAGAATGCAAGGAGGATCCGACATGAGAAGGAGTGCGAGTCAAGTGCGGTTTTTAAAGAAGTTTTTTAAAAGCGTGCGAAACAATATGTTGTGTTTTAACAATATTCAGGATAGTTTCAAAGTCTATAATATCGCAATAGTCATTGAAAACAATTTCGTTCATAATAGAGAGAAGGTTAAAAACATTGATCAAGGAGTTTGCGAGCGTTTTTGAGATTTTTGGGGAGTGTCGCGAGTTTGTGAGGAAAAAATTTTTGTGGGACGTTAATTAAGAATTTTGATTACAATCAATCATATGTGTAGGATTCGTTCAACAAGTTTGAGAAAATTACCCGGATTGTAGAACGAGTTATTACATGGGGGGTTGTGTCGTTGGTTAACTAGGAATTACAGTTTGATAAGTTCTTAGCTAGGAATTAGAGTTCGTAATTCCTTTAGGTTATTGTGGCAAAAAACTTTTTAAAAACATTTTTATTTCTTTTTCCGGATCGTATATGTAGTAGGAAAAAATTCTAAAAATATATTTAAATATTTAAAATAAAATAAGAATAATAAAAAAAGAAAAGGAAGTTATGCGAGAGAGTTAGATGAGGTGGAGTATATTTTAGTTATTTTATTATACCGTATGATAAATTCTTTAGAATGAGAGGAGAGGAGATATGTACGGAAAGGGATGATTTATTAGAGGGAAAGCCCTCTCTGTATACACAAAAACTTAACACCGTTGGCCAAATGGGCCGACACTTTACTATAAAATAATGACTGGTTTGAAATTACCATAACTTTCCTTGATATTCACATGATAAGCGAAGTTAATCCAAACAATAATTGACATATCCTATACAATCTGTCAGCTAGAGTGAGAAGAAAAGGAAAATTTATATGTTGGGTTTGTGTTATAGGTATCGAGAGGAGGTGGATGGTAATACTAAAATTTGAAGGTGTCATTGGTAGAGTGGTTTTCCATGGACAGGAGGAGAACCAATTAGGGTTTTTCCAGAGTCAAGTGGATAAATCCTAAGGAGACGACGAGGTTAATTGGGTTTTGATGCTTTTTATTGAACGTATCACTACAGATTTCTTGCAAAAGAAGTCTTGTTGTGTTGTAATAGCAATGACTGTTTGGGAAGGACAATAGTTATAGATTTAAGTTACGAAATTAAAGCCAACACCAAGCAAACAAGGGTTCAAGTTATAATGATCTAACGGAAAAAAATACAAATCGCATAAGATTGTAAGCACCGAGGCTCATGATGAAGATTTAATGTCGTTTGATCTCGAAAAGAAATTAAAATAACAAACATAATTGATGATCAATTAAGGTGGCTTCGACAAGGTAGTATCAATAGTGAAAGTATCAAAGCGTGATGCGAGAGAAATATTAAAATGAAAAAAGTAAGGTGACACAAGGTGTTGCAATTCTGAGAAAAATCGTACACACAACTTCCAAATGATGATGGTCAAGTAATATTTCTGTCCAAACAAACAAATGAATATAAAGGGGAAAGCGTTCAAGAGTTGAGGCTGTGATGCGCCGCGAGTGGATAAGGCCAAAAATTAATGGGTCAAGGCACAACTAATGGATTACATCTGACGATTGATTGAAGATGCTGAAAAATGCGGGGGAGATGTTTTGTTAAGTTAACCACAGAATGTAAACTAAAAATGGAGCAAACTACACACAAAAATTCAACTAGTAATTGAAGCATTTCCCCAACTATTAAAATAAATTCTCCATGTAATTTAATAGGGTGTGAATAAAAATTTTCATTACAGTGAAAAAAGACAAGATATTAGTAATTTCTGAAAAAACCTATTATGTTCTAATAACATTGATGCTTTATCAAACTAATAGAAATTCGTCATTTGCCGCCTGCAAAAATAGTCTAAATATAGTCGGAAAATGGAATATTTCGTTGACTTTCTGACGCTTTTGGTAGTGGCCTCTCATTGAACGTCGTTAAAAAATCTTTCCCGCTACAGTAGTCCGACTTTGCCCACTTAACGTCGTGGAAAATCTCAAAACTAGTCCTGCCCCTGACCCAGCTCTCCATGGAACTCCAGTAGCGCCCAACTCATTACACCTACTGGTTTATGCATTAAAACAAATCCCCACACGTTGTGTAGTCTTGGAAGTTACTAAGTATTGTAATTAATATCTTCCTACAACGGTAATACATTTAAGTAATTTTCTGAGTAGTGTAGTCAGAATAAATAATTTATTGAGGAAGTCAGCATCTGCCTAATAACACCAGCTGTCAAATTCATACTTACACCATTAGTAGAAGTTAAAACAAAAAATAAAAAATCAAATACATTCCTAATCATTCAAATTTCCAATTCAAAGATAAAACTAAGTTGTTAAAGTTGAAGCATACACCTGAAACAAGTCTAATAAGTATTAAAACTGATTAAAAACCGAAGTAAATAGTTTAAAAACAAGTCTAAATCTAATAGAAAAGTTCAAACAACTAAATAAATTCTCGAAGAGTGAGAAATGAAGCACAAAAACAACATGGCAATGAAGAGAGGATGTGCATCACAATGGAGAAAAAAAATAGAGCATTGTGTTTAAGTTGGCGTTTGATTGATCCTATATTAAGTCCAAAGTGATTAAGGCTCATATCGATTCTTATCGAAAGAGAATTGGGAATTTGATTTACATATGAAGGCTCTATACTGGATTGAACCTTTTCTATTACGTAAAAAATATTATTACTTGGGTTGTCTTTTACTTAGAGTCACAAATATCAAGTTATAAATCAAAAATCCTTCCATGGTAGTCTTGATTGTCCATACAGAGTAAGAAAATGCAGAGAAGCAGTGCATGCAAAACATAAGAATGTTGTCTTAGTAATACGAAGTCCTATTATTCATCTCAACATAATTTTTGACCTTCAATAAGTTTTAAGAACATCTTATCTAAAAAATGAATAAGATATAAAAACTTCTGAATCAGATTAGTTCTCGAGCTATTTATAGATTTTGTGGCATGATAGTTGTAATATGATCTATCATAGTTGTGATAGTTGGTTTTCTTGAATAGAAATCCTTCTGACAGGTCTTCTATTTGCAGCGAAGATTCCTTTTGTATTTGCCCCCCCTTTCTTAATACAACAATCAAGTCTAAACCTTTTGAATATTTGAGTCTTTGTTGCCCTCATGAAGTTCATATGTCTACTGTATTTCCAAACATTAGTTCCCTTCACGGGGGCCACCAATGACACCTAATTTATCAGCCTCAAATATTTGAAAGGTTGTTGGGACTGTTTGTTTTAATAAGAACGGGATAGAAATACAAAGAAAAGCAATAGATTATTCAAGTAGGAAAACTATCAAAAATATTATTCAAGGGAAAGGGAAACCCCAAATTATCACAACTATGATGCGAATCACAATTCCGTAATCATCACACAAAAGTCAATGACAGGAGAACACATCATGATTATTTGGTTTTTTCTTATGACAAAATAAATCCAAGTTTTTCAAGGTTTAAAAGTACTTTTCATGGAATTAAAGTTATTATGGACAAACCATTTTGTGTTGCACCACTCAGCGCCCTTATGAACTGAAGGTCACAAAACAGTAATCTCCCTTGTTCATCTTTATGGTCATCACTGACTGTCAAGGATGGAACATCACTATACTTGACAGTGTGTGAATATGAGGAAACGGAAACCCAGAAGTGTATAAGTTCTAATAGATAAGGCAAAATTTCAATTCTCTTCCAAGAGTTATCAAACAAATGTTAGAGTGCATTAATTTGATGGTTACTACTTGGACTTTTATTTTTGGACTTATCTTGTTGTAATAGTTTTATGAAGTAAATGACGAAAATGATATTAGTAAAATATTGATATAAGCAAGTTGTTGTATAAATACATAAGAGATGCAGGTGCATTTGCATTTTGAGAGACGATTAAACTCTAGATTCTGGTGTGAAACATTTATCAAAATAATAGAAGCATCAGATAGTACCAAATGTGTGCCACAATAAAATTATGGGGGCCATTGTGCCACTATTAAACTAGAAGTGGGATGATGTCCAAGTGTATGCTACACAGTAGTCAAACCGTTTCTACTTGTAATTATATGCTATAGTTTGATATTGATTTTAAAAATTATGTTTCAATTCATTATGGTGAACACAACCTCAACCCAGATGAGATCATTAAAATCATTAAAAGATTATTATAGGTTACATTAAATTAAACATCTTTTTCCTCCTAAATTCTCAACAATAGCGATTTCGACACCGATAAGATCATTTCCCCCATCTTAATTAATTTTCGTTATCCAATTACATTTTAAACTTCTCAACGTTAACAAATGTTTAATCGGTGTCATCAAAATTTCAAAGCACCATAAATGAAGATCTGAAATTATACAAATCCTTCCCAAGGAGGAATGATAGAAACGATATTATAATAAAGGAAACATGAAAGAAAACATCGAACATGAAAAAAAATACCAAGGAATGTTCTAGAAGGGGCCTTTTAACATAGATTGGGGGATTATTCAAGAAGGGGCTTTCAAGTAGATTCGGGTTAGGGATTTTCGAGTACAATTGTTCAGGAAAAATTATATTTGCAGTACTTATGGTTGGTGCTCCAGCACGAAAGACGATGGCCAAAAATTACTTACTCCTCTGAAAAAATGTCGACCAATGTCAAAGTGTTCGAGCGAGACTGAGTTAAGTTTTTTTTTTCAAAAGCTTCAATAAAATGCTTTTATCATTTTCTTACTTCATATTTCCTTATTTATTTCCTCTCCTATTTATTTCTATTCATAATTAATGAAGGCAAATAATCATTTATTGAAATTGCGGGCCCACAACGATTAAAAATTTGTTTTGATGTATTTTAAAGTCATTAATGATCTTCATGGATTATGGCCGGGTTTTTAAATTCAAATGGGGAATTCTATTTATTTAATTTTTAAATATAAGAAAGGACGAGATAAAATAAATTTGGAAAACAAATAAAAAAAGAAAAATGATAAAACGCATTTGATTGAGGTTTTTAAAAATTTAAAACATGGCCTAAGTCTCTCAGTCGGTGTTGGTGACATTCCAGAGGAGTAGGAGCACAGTTGTCGGCATCTTCTGATGCGACGAACGACCAATAAGGATCACAAAGATGTAACGTGTTTGAATTGAAAAACTTGTTACTGATCTCCGCAACACATTCTTTATTGAAAAGCTTCTCTTAAAACTTTCAAGTTTATTCTTTCTCATTTAGAGGCTTACCCTTATATTTCGTTACTTTCATATTATTTTATTATTTGTCTTAGATTATCGTGGCAGAATTCTGTATAGTTCAATTCTTGAAAGGGATAGATTAGGGAAATTGAGGGTTTATGATATTCATGGCTATTCAGCTAAGGTTTAATTAATAATAAACTAAAACAACTTCAGCATTTTACTTGAAAAACTGGACAAATAAACTTTTTACTTAGCATATCCGCTCCCTGGGAAATCCTAGCTATAATTTCTCATATTGACCAATTGTTCAATATGACGTCGTATTCCACTGTAACAATAATACTTACCTAGTTAGCTACAATTAGACAAAATGAATTTGCACTAACATGGGTAGGAAGATAGGAAGAAACATCTCATGTATATGTGAGAAAGATCATAGTTAGCTATTAGTTATTATATGACTTCGAACAGTATTTATTAAGTTTCAAGATTTGATCAGGTAGAATCAAACATGATAATATTGCATCTACCAATTACAGATAGTATATGTGCTATTGAGATTTTGTTTAATAATAAGTGCATTAAGACCAACCAAGAATCCAATAATAATATCTAAAAACTATATCGACAGTGTGCTTTTATTTTGCCTAACTTCTGGCATTAAAACCCACATTTGTTATCAAAATAAATCTTCCGCATGGACCACAAGTTCCCAAACCTAAATGTAATGTATTATTATGTCTTGCATTGGATATGGTCCTTATTATTAGTATAAGATTCAAATTATTTTCTATAACAATAACAAAAAAGAGGGATGGGGGATAGATGTGAATATCAAACTTAATGAAAATAGATTAGTATCTGTAATGAGACATTACTTTGATACAATGGAAAATCCATTATTTACCAAAAAAAAAGAAAAACATTTCGTCAAAACACATTTAATGAGGTAGTCGCATAATCTAGAGATATTTTTGCTGTCTAACATGAAGTTGATGTTGATGAAGACCACCGGAATTTAAGATCATTGATTACTTGCGATATTGTTCCACTGCGGACAGTTTGGACACAAGTTGTGTCGAAAGAAGGAACAAGTAGTAATTGCCTGCTAATCTTGTAGGCGACTCTCCAACACGTTAATTCTTTTGAGTGACTTCTAAAACAACACACTGAAAGTGTAAAAACCAAAACCAAAACCAATACATGAGTAATAATAAGACCAAAAAATGAAAGATGAAATTAAGAAAGCATGATTTTTTTTTGTAGGACAAAGCAAACAGCAAAAAATAACATTCATTCCAAGGGATTCCCTATCAAAATTATTAGACGGGGAAGTTCCTCACATTTCCTATTATTAATAGTAGCGTTGAGTCATGAATTGTACATCATCGTTATCTAGTTCGAGAGATAAAAAAGCCTATAACATTGTTTCTTTTTTAGAAATAACTCACAGATTTTAGTGCGAATTAACAACATATTGAAACATATAATAATACATGAAATAATTATGCAAGACAAATAATGCAAAAATATTTGTTAAAAAACACTCCAAAAAGTATTACGTTCCTTTCAATCTCATTTAATAGTAATTTTGATTTAAGTTTTCTTCTAACGACTAGTAGGTCCCTTTTACTAAGTCAATTTTGTAGGTATTTCTTATGAAATAAAAATAACAAAATGAACTCATATACACCAAATAAAAAGGACTAGCTGCATACACATATTTCGAATTGCCTTAACGGATACGCCACCAAAGTCGTTAATAAATTAATATTTTAGGTAGATCATCTTCTTCGTATGACCCCTTATTTGATTGTAATAATGTGTTAGCATAACTGATTGCATATGATCATAAAGATTAAAAATAAAACAAAATATTAAAATTAGAAAATTATAAGTCATTCCACTTTAAAATGGAAACAAGAATCGGTTTCACAAGAGATGGAACAATAACTATTTTCTTGAACCCTTGGTCACTGCATTAGCAACTCAATCCCCCTGAAAGATTAAATTTTGAAAAAACATTCCACAGTATATTAAACCTCAATAAAAAAGATCTAATACCTATGCAAAATAGATATTTGTGAAACCCGAAAAGGGTAAAGCCAAATCAATGTGCAAAATCAAAACCTCAACCAACATATACCTGATGAATTGCAAAATACTTTGGAGGAAGAAGAGCTTGGAAAATAAATGTAAAAATAAAGCATGATGAGAGCCTTTAATCTAATGGTGTTACGTTAAGCATTTTTGTTACCTGCACAGGAGTGTGAAACAAATGTGTTATCAAGTGCGTTTGAAATTGATGGCATGAGAAAAAGAATGCGAGGAATGAAGACTTCTCATATCCCCTTGTAGTTAGTTCTAAAAAATATTCATTGTCCAACTTGCCGATTGATTTGTAATGAGCGTAATAAAATTTACAATTGTAAGGAATACTTTCTAAAATACCTTAGGCACGAATGATAGTATCAAATGAGGTACCAACATAAGGGGGTTCAAATCCTTGAAAAGGGCCCCATTTTGGAAAAGGAAAACAAAGGAAATACATTATTGGGACTTTGTTTTCTGTGTTTTCAGAAGAGGGGAACTTTTGAGGAATGGCCCTTTAATATTGCAAGAGTGATGTATTTCTCAGATGCACATGATTTGCATAAGGTATCACTCCAGATGCAATTCCAATATTTTCTATATCTGTTCAAAACACGCATTTCTGAAGTGATTATGATCCCCTTGCTTATACTGCACCATTAACAGCTGGGAATCTAAGGAAACATTTCTACCTTTTATGGCAAGCTATTAAGAAAAACATCTAAAGGACGTATCAATTAGGGTTACTAAGGAATAAATTGTTATAGTTTAATTAAATGTCCTATCGAGTCCTACTTTTTTGTTTTCATATTGTATTCTTTAGGAGATATTTTGAGGAACTTCAAAACCATGCTCTGAAAGTCTTAGTGATTTAATCATCACCAAACAACCCCAGACAACAGTGTCAAAACGAAAACCACACTTCAGTCAGCAGACACCAAACCGTAGTAGACAGACCCCCCACAACACACACAGTGGAAATTGAGAGTCATAACTAAGAAAAGCATAAAAACGAGAGGAACAGACAATGTTCAGCTATATACGAATTCTCAAAAAGGAGTGAACACAACATGTTGTTAACCTCATAATTGAAGGTTTTGATAAATACCAAATGCATATACTGGACTAGTAACTTGATGCGGAAGGAATGAGATACATCACAAAATCGCAGACTATCCATCCACATGATTGACAGGAAGCATGAATTCAAGTGAATCATGAAGCCAATCTAAGTTAAAGAAAGGGAAGTGAATATCACTCACATGTTGCTATATTTCCAATATTCTATATCTGCTCAAATACACTTTCATCATGATTATTGATTTACCCGTTGCTTCATTACTGCACCATTAATAGCTAGGAATAGAAGGAAACATTTCTACCTTTATGGCCAAGCATTAAGAAAAAAAAACATCATAATGACGTATCACTTAGGGTTAATAAGGATTCAACTTGTGATAGTGAAAAATGTCCTGTCGAGTCCTACTTTTTTCCTTTCTCTTGTAGTCATAGGATGATATTGATGAGAATCAAACAAATGATCAGGAAAGTATAGTTGATTTAATAAGCAAAAAAACAACACAATGCAAAGTGTAAAAAGAAAAAAAACAATTGTCAGTAGAAACAACACAGTAGGAGAAAGACCCAAAAACAAAGTTGAATGAGACGTCATAACTAAGAAAAGCCATTAAAACAGAGGAAAAGACAATGGTCAGATCATATCGAATTCTCAAAAAGAGTGACACACAACATGGTGTTTAACCTCTAATTGAAGGTTTTGATAATTACAAATGCATATACTGACTAGTGACTTGATGCAGGAAAGGAATGAGATACATCACCAAATCGCAGACTCTCTATTCACATGATTGCAGTAATGCATGAATCAAGTGAATCATGAGCAAATCTAGTAAAGAAAGGGAAGTGAGTATTTGATCAATAAGACCAAATTTCACAGCTTGTAAGAATTAAAGGAAGACACATAAGGTATATATTTCACAGCTTGAACAAATTAAGAGAAGACACAAGGAAATCTCTCAAGTAAAACAACAAGGACAAGATAACTAAATCAAGAAAAAATCAAGGAAGAAATATCGGGCCAGCAGTCAAGATCGCAGTTTGAATAAGGTACTTAATCTAGATATATCACGGGATTGCAAACAAATTTAAAACAATGATTATCAACAACGATCTTTCAATAAAAAAAAGCGGTGTAAAGATTAAACAAAACCAACTTGATGTTTAGTTACACACCATCTAATTAACAAAATTTAAGCTAAAATAAACCTCTTTCGTGAGCATTTGAGATCAAAACAGGGCGACAAGATCTACACTAACAAAGAGGGCTAAATAATGAAGTTAAATATAACCCCTTTATTTAGTAAACTACAATAGGTACACATAATCGCTAAAAAAAACTAAACCCAACACTTCAATCAAAAGAAGAAGGAATACGAGTGTTACCTTGTTCTGGGCAGCGACTGCAACTCAATCCTGTACGTGACGGAAATTCCAAACCCCAACTGACTCAAAATAGTCGAGATTAACAAAAAATTCCAAATGACGGAAAAATAAGAAAATCCAAAAAAAAAAACATAGAGAGGTGTTCTATTATAGCCCCAAAAAACACCATGCCTGACAGTAAGGTGAGTTTATATAGGACAAACTCTTGGTTGTGAAAAAAAGGGGAAGGGTGGAAAACGATGTGGGGACTCTGGAAATTTCAAATTCTGAATGGGTCTTGGATGTGTTAATGTGAAATGGATTTAAAGAAATTTGGGCAAAAATTGGGTTAAAGGTTATCTGATGGTTCCAAATATGGACTAAATAAAGTCCCTGAAGAGAGTGTCAAAAGAAGAAATGAGATGTATTAGAAATCAAAACAATTACTCAAGCTCTAACTTTAACAACATCAAATACTTATTTCAAAAACTAAAGATTTAAAAAATTGTAGGTTTTAAGAAAATAAGTTGAATAGTTAATTGAAGCTATGTTTTGGTAAATCAATTACTACACTATTTATTCATTGAAAAATCTATAAATGTATATATTTTAAGTATAAGATATATAATCCATATGGTGTTAGGGAAGATTAAATTTATAGATTTTTTAATTTTAGAACAAAAATTTTCCCAGTGTTCAATATTTAAGAAGCTTAAAAATTAATCAACTTGTGAGGGTCAAAATTGGGTGTTTACTAGGAATCTCACGATAACATTTATTAACGGCTACTTCAACAGAAAAACCTAAATAAACAAAACTCTCTAAATAGTCTCCTTCTACTATTCTTATTTTTTCATTAGAAATGGAGCTCTTCAAATTTTTATGACAAAAGAACAAAGATGATGAAAATGAAATGACAAAATGAAATCATATATCACCTAATAAAAAACACTACCAGTTACAAGATTCTGAATTGTCTTAACATGGATGGGACAATAGAAGTAATAACATTAATGTTGTAGGCCTATTCGCTTCTTAGTGTTACCACTTATTTTGATTTTAGTGTAGCCCAGAATTGAATTACATATATTCACACATAATAATAAAAAATAAAAAAAAATAAAAAGATTGATTTTAGACATTTAAATCAGTCCACTTCAACATAAAAAAAATCAACAATCTTTCTTTTACCCCTCTGGTCACTGCAATTCACAAACCCAATCAAAGATCAAAACTTTAAAGATCATCCACATCTCTACATATTACTTTTAATCAAAAGTTTTAAATACCGAAAATGGTAAAAGAAAAAATTGAATGCAAATCAAAACAATTAACCAACATATAAAATTGATGAATAACGGGATATTATTATTCACAATGTGATATTTAAAATTTTAAAAAACTATATTTATTAGTAACTAATATAAATGGCAGTTTATGGACAGAAATTGCCTTTTATCTAATTGAATTAAGCCTTTAGCCACTTTGGGAAGTTGACAATGAAAAGAGTAAAAGGTTTTTTCGACTATGAGAGGAGTAAAAACACAAATTAATTACTTATGAAAGTTCATAAGAACGGAAAAAATAATTATAAGAAGTTAACATAATGTTATGAGTTATCACATCCTAGACGTAGATATGACAATTTTTGGTGTAGTAGATGGACTCAGGGCCGACTCAACAAAATTGGGGGCCTAAAAGTCAACCTTAAATAGGGGACCTATTAATTTATTTTTATTTTATTTTCAAAAAAATAACAATGATTTACTATATATATATATATATATTTAAGGTCAAACACATAAAAAGATCCCTAAACTTGTTGGATTTTCCCCTTAAGTACCTAATCTATGTTATTTTCCTATTGCAATCATTGGCTCATTTCCATAACTTGCTCCTTTTAACACACTGGTGGCTGATAGTGGAATCAGAGTTTGTGAGGGGTATGTAGGTGATACAAATGTTGTTCCAGAAACTCATTCGGTTCAATTGATTTGATGAAAAGGTTGAGAATAATTTGGTTTTATTCAAGTTATCTGAACAAATGTATAAAACAAATGAGACTACCACAAAGTTACTCTTCATGCTTCAATCAACCTATCATATATACGAAAATGAAGACGTTCAATTAAAAGAGACGATCAAAATCAGAAAATAGAGTCTAAAATGAAAACAAAATGGATTCAAAATGGAAAATGTAGTAGTGAGGTTCTGAAGGACGGAAAAAAACGCAACAAGTTTTTAGAGTTTTGTTATGAGATCAGCCATTTATGAAAATGATTTTTCTTGTCTTTTCAGATTGAAGTTAGTGATCAAGTACCGTTTTCCATAGTTGTTAGTAATCCATTTAAATTGATGGTATAGCTAATACATTCAATCACAAATGTGATCTCGATAGATTTATCCAATTTTAGTTTTAAAAAACTTCTTTCATCCGAGGCAATAGTTACCGGGAATTGTTAACATATTCAAATAAGCAATATAAGAATTAACAAAAATCAAGATTTTGTATTTGACTTGGAATATTTCATAAATTAATGTTTTACTGTATTATTTCTCTTGACAATAACTAAAAGGAGGGAATATAGATATATATACTCACTAATTAAGAATATCAATAAAAAAAAGTTAAATAGAAAAAAATATAACAAGTAGTTAGAAGAATAAAACCGACTCACCAAATGATAAGTTGATATAATAATATTCCAATATTTCTTGCGTTCCTGCAATATAATGATTGCTTGTTGCACTTCATAAGATTTTGCAGAAGCACTCAAAAAGCACATTTGTTCTTTTTGTCTTGTAAAGCCAACATTAAATCATTTTTTAGGAGAGAGTTCAACATTGAAAATTAAAATAATAAATGAGGATAAAAAACGATGAGTATAAGGTAGAATAAGTATATAAGGGAATTTTTTCGGAGATGAAGCAGAATAACACCATTTCCCACTTGAAAAATTATTTTTCGTTTTAAAATATTAAGTTCCTTAGAAAGTGGGAAAAACTAAAACAGTATTTGTATTTTTTGGTTACTTCTACATGTTTTTTTTTTAAAAAATATACAGATAATTTTAAGAGAATATGTGTAAGTACTTTTTTTTAATGAGGGGCCCCACAAAAATATGAGGGCCCAAGCGACGACTAAAAGGCACAGTGGTTAAGCGTCCCTGGATGACTCTTTGTTATGATGGTGCCATTTTTATTAAGATAAGTTGTACTGGCCTTCAAGGGTAGCGTCATAAAAATTGTTGTTTATCCGATTCTTTCCGCTTTAACTATGCAAATGATAAGATGGTTATGTGAATCAATGAAAGAAACAAGAGTTTTTTAGTAAATTGAAGGGTTTCAAGGGATTTGAAATTGTTATTATGAAAAGAATTTTAAAAATAAGCTGAAAAGGAATAAAACTCTCGATATCCTTGGTTGTAGTTGTAGGATTTTTGTATTTTGTCTATGAGTCTTAGATATAATGTGGGATGTGAAACTAGGTTCCAATACAAACTTTACTAGAATAGTATCGACTTTTCTAAAGATCAAGGACTTTTGGTTGGGTGACAAGGAAGATAGGTGGAAGATTCTATGTCGTTATGTCAAGCGAGGTTGTTCAAAATTATGATAGGTAACTTATTGATGAGTGACAGTGGGACCTTTAGTTTACATGGATTAATGAGGATGTCGAAGAAATTGAAATACTTCGAGACGGTTATGATGTGTTACAGAGGCTTTTGATAGTGATAGAGGTTATGGCTTATAGTATAAACAATATTGGAGTGTGAAGAAGAAAGAATTTCTTAAGTGTTAGTATGAAGTATATGATGGTTGCATGTGACTTGAAATTTTGTATCTTAAAGTTTATGTGGAGCTGATATTGAGTGTGATTAATTGTTTGATATCGATGATAAAGTACTTTAGATTAGGAAGTAGTGCTATAAATATAGGGTGTGACTTCATATATGTTATGTAATGCTTAAATGGAAAGAGAGCACCATATTTTTTTATTTTTTAAGCATAATGTGTTTTCTAAGGACCACATGGCTACTCGTGAAAGTTTGGAGAGTAAAGTTAAATGGTTAGTGTAGTATGATGTTTGTTGGTATTAAGAGGGTTAGCTTCAAATGGAGTACGGGGAGGGTATTGTGGGGCTTGACGACTTGAGTGCTTGTAAGTTGTGATGCGGGAGCAGACTGAGGTGTTGGGGTGGCTAAAAATTGAACGATGGAGTCAGATGAATGATATTTATTTATATGGGCCCAATGAAGGAGTTTATTTTGTTATTCAACCTTACTTCAGAGTATTCTTATGTGACGAAAACATCATCTTGACATGGTTTAGGAGTCTTATTTATTTTCTAAGTTCGTGTATATTTTTTTCTAGGGTAAATTCCTAATGGTGGATCGGGTGTACCGATCTTGTGATTTTTATGCGTAGGGTGGCATCCTTTTTAGACGTGTCATTAGTAGGGAAGATTTTATGTTTGGGCGGGGGGATAGGGTTAAAGTATACTAGTGATTCTAATGCACGACCTGCTTATGAGAACTTATATAAGAGCTATGAAGAGTTTATCATTGATCTAAGTGTGTTTTTAGGTGGTTCTACATTCAGAGTGTATAGCTTTTTGGGTGTTTGAGTTGATCATTCCCTTTATGGTTAGATAATTTTGATTGTCCCTTAATGAGTACTCAATATCTAAAGATCAAATTTTTATAACTTAAACTCGTGAAAAGATTGTATTGTGGAAGTGAATCTTAATAAACTCTATCATGATTTGTGAGTTATGAGTGTGTGGTTGATAGTTCAATTTCACTTCTGGTGGTAGGTGGTATTGATTCAGAATATTATTGTGGTTATGTGGAAAAAAAAAGAATATCATGGTGATTACGTTATCGTCCAGAGTGATCGAATTCAGGGGTTATTTTGTGGGTTGATAAAAGTTTTATTCTCAAGAAATGGTCTTAAGGAGGAGCTCACTTGGAAAAAAGAACACCGACTGGTAGGTCATAAATGAGCTTTGATATCGTTGTTTATCTTCCTTCTTCTTCCTTATGTTCGAGGACGAACATGGATTTAGTGGTGGATAATATAATGACCCAGAAAAATATTTTTGGAAATTTTTATAAAATTAACGTTTTATACATCTAGGTGGTTTCCTAGAGTCACTTTTTATCAATTGTGAAAGTTGAAGTTTGACATTTTTGATGGTATTTGTTAATTACCGTGTTAATAAAGGGTTTCAAAAAATATAATTTTAATAGTAGCTAAATGGATAAGTACATACTTTATTTAAAAATCCAATACTATTTGGAACAAATTATTAAAATAAACTAAGTACGGTTAAATAATTATGTACAAAATTCTTTAGAAGTGAGAGGATCATAGTGAGAAAAATATTTATGCGGCAAAGACAGAGCAAAACGACCTCCCAGTAAGAATCTTATGCTTATGCCTCTTATATTATTTCCGCATGTATACAATGTTAAGATTTGCCGAGATAAGATAAGAACGCATATAAACGTGTGGAAGATTGGCTTACCGGAGGTCGTTTTCCTCTTGGTAGGTGTCGCACTAAAGATTCTTCTCAATATACTCTTATCGCTATTAATTAATTTTGATATATTATTTAACTTATTTATTTATTTTAAATATATTGTGCCAAATCGTATGGATTTTAAATAAAGTATGTCCTTAGCCCTAGCTACTGAACTAAATAATTATTTCAAAAAACACCGTTAATTTAAAAACAATACCGAATTATACAAATAGCTCAAAAATGTTCGAATACAACTTCCACAAATTGATCAAAGTTACTCTGGTAAACTACCTAGATGTCTAAAATGCGTAAGTTTTGGAAAAAGTTTCCAAAACTGACCTCGGGGTCCGGGGACACACATTACCGATATATAAATAATACCTAAATCATGCATCATTTTCTCCCTTTGAGTTTAAACTTCTAAGAAAAAGATTGAGATAATCTGAAGTCGATACAGACCATTGCTGCTTTAGGTGATGCACACAAAATTTTTTTTGATTCTCATGAAAAAATTGAATCTTGTGTTCAGAAGTCTTGATCAAAAAACCTGTCGATGTATTTAGCATTCTCTCGAACAACGGAGAGTGGATATCAACAAAAGATATACTCCACCTCAGACATTCTTCGGGTTGTTGAAAAGAATCTCTGATCCGATCATTACATAATGGAGTTCAAAAATAAAATTTTCGTGCTTAACTTACTACGCAGGTCGATCAAATGTGTGCCCCCATATAAACTTTCGAAGTCAAGTGTTTTTCAGGATCATATTATAACATTGTTCATCGAAAAACTAAAAAGATATACACAAGTCAACTCTCAGATCATGAGAACAAAAAAATAGTACGCAAAAATAGCCCTATAGAAAAAAAAACAAGGAGGTAAAGCAATACAAACATTCATATCAAAATATTTCAAGTTTGGGGAAGCATCTTATCATGGAAAGAAAACACAGCAATTGCCTCAGCTAATTTCACAACAAAATGTTAGGTAGTAAATCATTTGATATTAGCATGATGAAAGGAAGCTTTGTTCGGTGCTTCATTCTTTTGATCTTTGTAAGAATTAATATGAAGCACCAACAAGGTCTCCCTGCAAATCTAACAAGGTTTGAACAATTTATCTTTCTTCAGTTGTTTGGTGGAATCATATAAGCTTTCATCAATCCCCCTCTTTGCTTGATACAAAAGTTTCATATATTTGGTTAATATACGCGTTTTTATTTCGTTATATAAGATAAATGCACACACTAAATATCAGTGGGAGGTTGATAGTCCATTGGTAATTTTGTTCAGTTCAGTTGCCAAAATGTCTGCGGTTTTTTTTGATTCTTGGTGAGGCAATGGACAAAACCACATTTTAAGTTTAAAGAAAAAAATGGGAAATGAAATATGTAATTTTATTTGCCAAACCCACTTTACTGGTAATAAATATATGCACACCCAGTAGCTAAGAGTTTACTCTTCAAATTGTGAACACCCGTGACAAATTTGCGCTCACCTTTGTCACTAACCTTAAAAACTACAATCTTTAACCTGATTTATAACATCTTTATCATGTGACATTAAAGAGAGTGCACACTCTCTTTAATCATCTCTTAAAGAGAGTGTTCACTCCTTAAGGAGATTGAGCAAAACCTAATATATACTAATATAAAATAAATTTTCGGCGTTAAATAAATTGTTTATCCACCATAATTCTTGTATATAGTTAAAATATTTATAATGGTTGATATAATAACTTTTCGGAACTTACAAATTCTAATTTTGTTTCAAATCTAAAGTGTGAATGCACATTCAAAATTAGAAAATGACGAAAAAATTGGATAGAAGGAATAATTTATCGTGTTACGGACAGGCATGATGCATACTATGCAGCAATGAATATTTGCGGTAAACAGAGGAATTTGTAGATATAGGATAGTAACTTTAAAAATAAACTAGTTTCCTGAAAAATTGGAAAAGGGTCAAAAGTATTATGAAACATGCGCAATAGATTACTTCTGTCTTTGTTTTATATTTTAGGATTAAAAATATCTGTCATTGTTAAAGAGATTGCAAAATACCTCTCTCGAAGTTAACACCCAAAAACTTTTATGGACGTGGCTAGCCATATGGACTGGTCCCTCCACTTAAGTGGCAAGTTAGTGGAGGGACATTAAAAGGACTAGTGTAGTTCTTTGATTCTTACTTTTTCATTCATGTTTAATGCACAGATTTCTTTTACTACACCCCCATCATTTTTAATTTCATGATTTATTTTTAGAGCCAAGCTGTAGAATTTTGACGATATTTTAAGTGTATTTTTCATCATATTGAGTACGCAAAAAAAAAAACTTCAATTTTATAGTACTTGTTTTCTTTATAGTTTTTTTAAAATATTTAAATATAAAATTACTGTTAATCTAATTAATTTTGACAATTAGTTCGAATTGACTTCGAGAACCAGAAGCACAACTTGACAAATAACAATAGATGGAGGGAGTAAGTAATAACTTTGACTAATAATTTATGATGACTTTTTCATCATATTATGTAAGAACTTAGAATAGATGTATTTTAGTATAGCTTGATATTTTTATTTAAAATCAATGTAATTAATATACTCTAATTAGCTTAAAAAATTAGTAAAATTGACTTATGATAAATATAAATGCAATAAAAACGTGGGCCGTGGAAGTATACTTTTAGGAGAGAATGAGTAAAAATAAAATGTCAATATTTTTTTTTTGTAGGTATTTATAAATTTTTTTTTTTTTTTTTAATTTAAACGGATAGGCTTTTATTTTTTACAATGTCGATTTAAAAAAAACTTGGTGACCAGAAAGAAAATTTAGAGAAAAATCAATTAAAATGGTTTGACAACTATGTAGGGTAAAATATGTATAATTTGGTGACTTTGAGGTATGAAGAAAAGAGTTGAGGATTCCTAGGAAAACTCTTATTTGAAGGATCATATACGATATTATATTCTTAGTTAATGAGTATATGTATATTTTTAATATTCTCTTACTAAATGTTAGGGATAATTGGAGACTCCTGAAGATATTATACTTACAGTGGACTCCATGGGCGAAGCTACCCCAGGGCATGGGTGTTCAAGCTACACCCATTTGCCAAAAAACAAAAAATTATATTGTCTACTATTTTATGAGGCATGACGTGTTACAAATAAGAACCAACAATGACCAAAAGGAGAAAATGGAAAGAAAAATTATTCACACTCATAGTACTGATTGAAAGTGACAAAAGTAGAAATAAAGAAATAATTCTAATTATCACATCAGAACTTACGTACAGGTTTGGCTATGCAATATGGTATTAATGATATAGGAATTAGTGAAAGGGTATCATGATATGGAATCATGAGATTGAAATTGAAGTTTTGTTGGGTTGGTGTGACATTTTAATATTAATAAAAATATATATTATTATGTCACATGTTATATATCATGTTAGGTCTGTTGATGAAAATTACATTTGTGCCTTCGTACTCTCATCAATTGTGGAAGAAAGTGATCATTTAATTTATCAAAACTTAGATAACCACCACCTAGACATTTCATCCATTATTCTATGTTTATGTTCTTGTAAACTTATGAAAACATTTGAGCCACATTATACAAATTTACTAATCCAATATCTTCCTATTCATTGCAAGTAATGAAGTTCCTACACCAGAATTTTGTTTAGTCTTCATTTTGTGAGATACCAAGGAGAATAAGAGAAGTACAAAAATTTAGAGTAAAAATATGAGTAGTAGTATATTAAGGCGTTGTTTAGTGAAAGATAGAGTTGAGACCAGAGAAAATGTTTTTCTAATCTACGTCTTCAACTATATTTAATATACAAAAGAAAGTTTATATGGAGGAAGGTTTTCTTTTTTGGATCTTTGAGTACTCTTAACTAATCCTAGAGTTAGTTTGAGTTTAGATCCCGATTGTTGGGGCATCTATTGTTTCCTGGAGGGCAAAGTAAAGCAGTTATATGCTGTGAACGGGTAGATATGTCGTAGTGGCTTAAAATTCCTTAACGAAGCTTTGATATTCGGTCTCCGCTAAGGTTTGGTTATAGCATTTTCATTATTGTAGTAATTGTGATATAGTAATTGTGATATAATTACACCAAAAATTTTGAGGAGATTCTTTATTTTTGTTACAGATAGAATAATATGGATTATCAAGATAAGATCACAACATCTGGTACCGGGGGCCCCAAACGAGCTTACCTAAGACGTTGGACACAGAACCTAGGACCCACAAGTGATCCCAGCGAGCCCTTCTGACATTATTTATAATAAGAATACTAAAGATAATAACTTAATGAGAAAGCAAATCAATAATTAAACTGAAAAGATGGGGAATACAATATACTATAACTAAGATAAATAAAAATGCTGATGAGTTTAATACAAAGAAGTTATTAATCAAACACTAAGCTGAAATATCTATGTCTGAAATAAGCTCTAACTGACTAAAAAATACTGGGACAACTTCAGCTAAGTCTAGCCAAAAAATGGAAACTAAATGACTAAATACTTAAAAAGTACTCGTTGAATATGTCCTCGGCGTGAATGAGGGACTCACCACTCAATCTGATGAAACTGGAAATCGAAAATCGATCTAATTGTGATCTGGATTGTTGAGACGTATGCATAGTTCTTGAAAGGTTACTGAGCATTTAGGATAGAATAAAACTGAATAAAATAGAAACTGAAACAAGTACAAAAAGCAAGAATAATAATTAAAAATGATATACTACTGAATGCAATGGCCAATTTAAACATGCTTGAACGGAATACTAAATATATGCTAAATGGTCAATGTAGAGAGTCTAACTGAACTGTAGGAGCTACTAATAAACCATAATAAATCACATGAGTTAATGTGAGTCCGAATGGTAACGCCCCTCGGAGGATCCAGATACCTGCCACAGGTATGAAGACATGCTGGTGTGATCACTAAAGTTATTGCCCACAGAGGACTAATTGGGTACGCTGAAACCTATTCCAACTCGGTATTTTGCTACTCATAATGAATTATGTTTAACTGATTATGACTGAGTTTCTGTAAATGCAGGATAGCTCAAAACTAAATATGCAAATTGAGAATGCAACGTGTAATTTGATAATGATTCATTAATAACTGAGGCATGTATAACTTAAATATCTTACCTAGCATGCGTAATTCAAGAACTGAAGAAATACATAACTAGGGTTCTGAAATTCATGAGATAAACGGAATAATAACTTTACAATCTGATTTGAAACATATATTTAATAAATTCATCAAGTTCTATCGAAGTTCTAGAAAGCCTAGGTTTAATCATGATAAGAGAATCAAGAACTGGCAAAAAATAGGGACCCAAGGGTGCAAGGAAGCACTAGTGAAATAACCACTAATGGGTATGAAATTCATTGAGAAATATTAAAATTTTGGGGGGCTGACAACTGTTGGAACCTAGCTAGTTCATGGCTGGTTCTGACCCTTTTTTTCTTTATTGAATTATAAGTTTCCAGTGGTTTTATCTAATGAGTAGACTTAGTAAGTGTAGTTATGTTTCAGGATTAAAATGACTAAAACTTTTGGTTTAGGTTCAATAAGACATATATTGGGGTGTAATAGAAGTGTGGGAGAAGATCAAAAGACCCTTGGTTATATTAGGTCGGACAAAATGACGACCTGGAACAAACGTCATCATTCCATCGGTGTACCGTGTTTGGGTCTGGTTCGACATACATGACTAAAAACATGCATAGCTTTTTGCTCTTCAGATCTGATTTTAGACAAGGGGTTTTTTTGGTGACTATGGAAGCTAATCAAATTTATCGTATGTGTATTCCAGGGGACCACACCCGATAATTACTTTGTGCTAATAGGTATGATCGATTGAAGTTGACCCCAACTAAAACTTTCCCCTAAACTTTCTGTAATTTCAATCTACGGTCAGACTATGGGACCGAGATCAAATGACGATCTGTATACGGACAAACCGTGGTTCAGATCTGGAGTTTGGGTGAAATGGAGTGTAGGAGATCGACGGTCATAAGACAGGATCGTTTAGTACGTCCGACGATCAGGACCTCAAGTTACATTTTCCTGGGCTGAGATTTGTGGGTTTCTGCCCCTTTGTTTGATGTGACAGGATGGTGACGTGAGTCATGATATGTATACGCCAATGTCCACCGTTCGGTTACACTACTGTTTTTCTGAAAAATCATCTTTTTAGTCTTTTATATGAGGGTGTTAATTATCTCCCCCCTTGGGACCATTAGTCCCGAATGAAGTACTCAAAATATTGGTACTAGCGGAAGGAAGAGAGATGGAACTCCTATATAACCACTGAGAACTGTGTTTCTGGAATGGAATTGAGTCCAAAGACACATGCAAATACGCTGAAAATTGCAAGTAAAAAATTGAGCGCAAACCATGATTGCCCCCACCCCCCCAGACTAACATTAACGCATTAATGATAGGAACCACACCCACCTAAAGAGGCAACAGACCTCAAGAATGGAAGTGGAAGTCGGAATCTGAAGGAAAGGAAAAGGTAAGGACCATCCTTGGCTTTCATGGCGCTTTACCAATACCAAGTAGTCCCTCTACGTGGATTGACTTCCCACAAAACCCTTAAACGAACCAAAAAAAACCCCGTCTTATTTCTCAACTTCAACTTGACGGTCAAGTAATCTCAACGGTACATCCTCATAAGACGACTATCTTTACACCAACTCTCTTATGGAACTACAGAGCTGATCACCCGACATTCTTCAAGAGTGAGATGTGCTAGACCTGGAGCATGTGATAATTATGCATGGAACTCTAATCATATGACATCTGTCATCCTTTGTAAGATCATGTTGTAATGTACTACTATAGGACTGAGATTCCCTTCTTGCCAAACCTCATCACCCCTTTGATAGATAAGATTTTAAAAAAAAACAATCATCAAGTTGGAACTCTAGTTCCTTTCTGCTTACATACATCTGTGTAAGATTTCTTAAGACCTGTGGATGTCTTAAGTCTATCTCTAATTTTGATGCTCCATAGCATAAACGACTAAATCAAGCCCTATCAAAGCTGTCTCCTGCCAGCAAACACAACCAACTCGAGATCACTCAGACGCCCATACAAATCCTCATGTATAAGCCTCTGAATGTAGGAATGTACAGCTATTTTTGTAGGGGCAAACTCAATAAGAGGATGGTGATCATCCCAACTACCTTTGAAATCTAACCCCTCTACACCTAACTCTCAACGAATATCCTCTAGGTTATGAATGACGCTCTAACCTGTCCTTGTCTGTGGATCAAATTGTACTAAGGTTACCTAGTACCAAGAACCCTTCTGAATTGACTTCCACTAAATTAGAGTATAAACTGCGGACCGTCCTATCTGAGATGATATACAAAGGAACCCTATGCCACCTCACAATTTCGTTAATGTAAAGATTGCATAATCCTCTGCCGAATCTGTATTCTTGACTGCTAAGAAGCGAGAAACATAGTGATCCTGTCAATTATCACCCAAAATGGATCATGATCTCTGCAAGACGTAGGGTTAACCCTGTGATGAAATCCATATTAATCCTCCACTTCCAATTAGGAGATATCAAACTTTTGATTCATACCTCCAGTTTCTGATGTGCTACTAAACCTTGATTTGCTGCCCATTAGGGCACTTACTCACATAGTCTTCTATATCCTTCTTCATGACTTCACCAATAGACGCCTGCAGATCGTAAGACATCTAGAGAACCTGATGAATAAATCCCTGGAGTGATGGCTTCTGCACGAATGTGTGTCTCAACTGCGCCCACATAAGGAACACCAATATACCCTGGATGAATAACATCGTCCCGTTGGAGAAAACCTTCAATTTTGAATTGTGTAATGCAACCCTAAGTTCAAGCAAGATTGGATCACTGTCTTCTGTTCCATTGACCTCCACTACAAAGAAGATTCTGCCTTATTCCTGAACTATTACATCTTGGTCTAATTTGCTCTTAGGTAACTCCAGAGAGGCAAGCCTGTGAACTCATTCACTATCTACTTCCTTTTTTTTTTGTTTCGCACATGGGCTACACTAACCCATTATATAATTTCTAAGGCCATTCTGCTACTGACATTTTCCTTACCGGTTATATGCACTTCTCATACATAATCCATAAGAACTCAAAGCCCTATCCTCTGGTGAAGATTTCAACTCTTTCTGGGTGAAAACAGATACTGAAAGCTCTTATGATAGTGAACATCTACATGAAGTTTTATAATTTGGAAGTTCTAGAAACCCTAGGTTTAATCCATAATAGGAAATCAAGAATGACTGAACACTTGGACCCAATGGGTGAAAGGACCCACTGGTGAAATCCCACATACCTGGTGATAAATTTACTGAGAAATATTTAAATTTCCGGGGCTAAAGCTGCTGGAGACCTTGTAGGTTCTTACTATGGGTTCTTGACTTGTTTTCTCATTTCCTTCTTCTAATTTTGTAAGTTTTTGCATCAATGATATGACGTAGGTAAGTTTTAAGGTTATTTTCTAGGCCTAAACTGACTAATATGATGATTTATGTCTAACGACAATATCTTGGTGGTTTAAAAACGAATTGGGAAAAGACCAAAAGACCGGAGTTATTTTTGTCAGACTAAACAACACCTGGAACAGACAATCCGTCATTTCACCATCCGAAGGTCCTTCATTTTGGTTGTTCGACAGGCCTTTAGTAAAAAACTAAAACTGGCATAACTTTTTTGACTCGAGGTTTTTATTTTAGCGAAGGTTGGTGTATATGGGAAGATTTCAATTATTATCTGTGGATATGTCATCGACCCTATTTGATTTTGTTTAAGATAATATGATCGATAAAGGTTGACCCACCTATATTACCTCCCTAAACTTTCTGATCATTACCATCTATGTCATACCTACGTACTAGTAGATCGCATGACAGTCTGCTGGTCAACCAATGGTTCATATCAGAGAGTGTGTGAATGTGTTTTCAATCGTTGGTCACAAACTAATACGGAACGTAGTGGTACCAACGTACCGTAGGTCCGTCCATCGATAGGAGTTAACCAATTTTTCTTTGGCTTAGATTTTTGTGGTGGTTGCTGACCCCATTGACGATGTGCAGGACCAACCAAGGTGTCGGCTAAAACGTTCCTCGAGGACACCATTGTTGCACCTACCACATTTTTCTGAAAAAGCTTGGTTTCCTTCTGTTTTTGTGGAAACCGGGGGTTCATGAATAATACAATCATTGTGAAATTTGTGATTTTTTATCTTTGAAAATCTCTAAAATAGTGTTACAAGGTGCATTATATTAATTGGGACTTAAGTCACATGTTATTATTTGCTTATAATGTGATTATTTTTACTTCTAACATGAGAGGTTTAAATAAAATTATGAACCCATTTTATAGTCATTTAACATGAAATTTATGTTTGGATAAATTCATTCCTTGAATGAAAAAAACCATACACGATTGATGACATTTCCATGTCAAGTGCGCATAATATGGGAATAATTATAATGGAGATTTTTGTTGGGTTGTGACATTCAACTCCTTTAGGTAATTCAATTGTGGACGAAAGAGTTGTGGTAATCAAACAAAATTAAATTTGCTAGTCTAATAAAAATAGGAGTTGGGACTAACCACCTGTCTTGATTATTTGTTGCGGAAAACTAGAAGAGAAAAAATTTGGTGTATTTAGTGGGATAATAAAGAAAGCAAATAATTTCTTATCTCTATTATGAAGTGTTGAAGGTAAAACAATAATAAATTAAACTTCAACTACGAAAAAGGAATTGACACACTTTATTTTTGAGAAAATAATTTTTTCTCAATTTGATCGAAATGTTGAAAGCACCAAATGTGGTTGAATATAATCTTTTATTATAGCGTTAAATTTAGACTCATGATGGAGAAAAACATAATATTGTGATTACTTTGATCGTTGTTTACCATCAATGTCGATTGTGTTTCAATTGTGATAAATGCAGATTCATGAATCAAGGCCGCTTAGAAAGATTAAATCGCTGAAGCACTGGAGGGTTAATGAACATTGAAGCTCATAAATTTCTGGCATATATAGGAAAGCAACTTGGCACTAGAGATCTATAACCAGCTCAATTCAAAGAACAAATCATATGCTTACTTGTTGGGTCATGCATTACGTAAATTTAACTCTTAATGAAACTATTTATCTCGTATGAGTGGTTAAAAGGTGATAATAGGAGCACCCTTGACATCTTTCACTTATGTAATAGAAAGTAGTGTCTTGGCTATGACAATAGATTATTCTCAGAAACATCATGAAACCCGGGATAGCACACGAGGTCTAACGTGTATGAGCTATTAAACCTTAATGTCCAAACACCTTGTATATCTTGTTTTAAGCAGTAATTTATAGTTTTCCTTAGGTCATAGTTCAAATATGAGGACCACTACTGACTCTCCGAACGGTTATTGTTTTACTAAGTGAAGTGCAAAAAGCAGAGCACACCTTCCTTCTGCAGATAGTCTAATACCTTCAACTAACGAATCAAAATCTCTCTTATCTTAATTTAAATAGAGCGGTATTGTTGTGTTAAATTTTAATATGATAAAAAATCGACTATATTCACACTATATATAATGAGTGTTATTCTATTGTATAATCATTACAGCTGTGCCTCTTTCTCTCATCATGGGGATGACGTGATCATTAGTTCTGAGTAACTTATGTAACACACCCACTCTTCATGTTCATCATTTTCTATAGTTATGTGTTGTAAATTATTACATTTTGAGTCCATTCATTTGAGTGGACAAATTTAACTATCCACTATCTCCTATGCATTGCAGGAGTACTCATTACCTATAAACAGTTGTAGTCCGTCATTGTGTTGTGACCAAGAAGAAACAAAGAAGTAGAAAAAATTAGAGTGAAAAAGATGAGTCTATTATATTCAGTTTGTGTCGTGAAATAGAAGGGATTGAGACATAGAGATTTCCAATCTTGAATATATTCACTATACAACAGGAGATTATATATTTTGAAGGAAGATGTTTCTTTTGTGGAGCTTTGGCTCTTCACCTAACTAGATTTTTTGTGAGTTACAATGTTTTGGGGTAATTGTATCCTGGGAGCGGAAAATCAAGATTAATACTGCGTGACCGTTGTAAGATTATGTCACATGGGACTGAATTGGGATGGTATCTCCTTAAAGAGAAAAAATATTTCTGCCTCCACCTAAGATTTGTTATTAACATTTTTTTTCTTTTAGTTAACATTATTTATTGTTATTTGTGGTATATTACAACCACAGTATAGATAGAGGACATAATTTTGGTTGGTTGTATATTTTCTTATAAAAATATGAAATCTCATAAGTGTCAAAAACGATTAAAATAGACTAATTGTTTAGTCAATATTAATCAATAAAAAATAATCATAACATCGCATAATAAATTTGTAATGACCCTGAATGTGAAATGTTCCAACTGAGCGTCACCATGTTGTTGCATGAGCTTAATATGTACCTAAAAATAATAACTTTTTGCATTAAGGTATAGGTCAGTGTGGATAAGTTTTTGGAAGTCAAACATCAAGGGACGACCAAGATGTTCGAGCGACGTCGACGTCTTAGTGCTGTGTGTGATTTTTGTTATGTGTGTCTTTTAATGTTTTAAATGTTTTTTTTTGGGTTCTATTTGATAAGGAGGACCTAACACCTAGAACGATAATGTTTTTGTATTTACTCCGAGTAGACTCCCTATGGGACACCGTAAGGGTCTTAGGAGGACCCAAGACTTGGCAAAAAGCGCCTGCCCACACTGCCCAAAGGCGACCCTATTCACGTGCAAAGATTGACATGCTGCCCTCCCTCATTTGGGGTCATAGAGCCACACTTAATTTATTGAATATCCCCCAAGAAATGACGCGCCCCTGAACCAAATGACGCCCAGTATTATAAACAGAATTGGTGACAATGTGGAAACCAGAGTGAGACGCGAAGGAAAACGGGCTAAATCGGAATATAATTTTATTCAGCCTCGCAGGAGTATCAGTGAAATAACAATCTAAAAAAAGATTTTTTGACTTTGTTCTAACAGAACGTGGGGTAAAGTGCGCCTAATATACTACATGGAAGAAGAAGTATCGGATGTAAATCATTTATCCTGTAGTGTAGTTTAGTTTAGAGTATCGTTGTTTTGCGTCGTATCCCTATTTCTCGTCTCTATTTTCTCTATTCCTCTATTTTCTTCTGTAATTATCTCCTAATCTCTTCTCCTCGGTTCGTCTTCTTATTTCCCTTGCAGTTCTCTATCTCTCTGTAATCTTAATATTTTGTAAATTGGATCATAATTAAATATAAGTATTAGTTTGTGTTATTGTGTTGTTCATCTGTTCAAACGACCCCATCTAGTGGGGGTCCGTCTTTGGAAGTCAGCAAAGTATTTCAATTGGGCCATGCTTGGGGTGGTTTTGGTAATTCATATCCCAAGTGGTTTAAAAGGTATTGACAGTTTTTTTAGGTTTTTTTTATGTGATTTAATTTACTGTAATACTCCTAGAACCTTAGTCTTCAATTTTAAAATCAAAACCTCCCACCCAAGAAAACACTACTGCTCAAACCCCATTGATGTTTTAACTCACGGTAGATATTTGTTGAGGTTATGGGTGATTATTCTCACCAAATATCCTTGTTTTCGTCATAAAGGATGAGTAGTTCAATCCTTCTTTCCTTCTTCTGCCATGCAAAGGAGCCAGTCCAAAGACTTTTGCCAAAGATGTTTATCAAATCCAATTCTTAATATTTTTAATTCCTAAGTATGGGGTTCTTGCTAAAAATGTTTTTAGTGAATGGAAATTGATATGTTTTTCATGTTTAGTTTAATGATTTTACATAAAAAAACACAATAACCCTGAATATGAAATTATCCATTTTTGAACTTTATGAATTGGTGTTTAATGGTATATGATTAGATAATGCTAGATACGGGTTCTTATGTCGTTATGCTGAATTACCACGACACTTTATGCTTTAATTATGATGATTTTATGGCGATTGAGAAAAGGTGCCAAAGTCTATCATGAGGGATAAGTTGATCTACATCGTTCTTAGTTCTTATTGACTTTATCTTCTGTTTTTGTATTTCATTATTTCATTGAAACATTGATATGTTATAATTTTATAACTGATTGTTTTTAAATTTATTTTCGACAAAATATTTTTTTTGATAGGTCTTCGATTTTTTAGAGTCGCCACTTAATTTAAAGGAAAACAAGAAAACTTTTGTTTTCTAAAGATTTAAAACAGAAATTCATTTTTAAAACTTAAAAGGGGTTTCGGGACATTTTGATTTATATTTTAGAAAGTTTTTTTACGACACCTAAAATAGTTTGTCAAATCAGTATCGCGATTACTCCACAACTAATTTAGTTGACTAAAAGTATTCTACTTAATTTTTGAGATAAAAATTATTTGACGTTATTTGGAAAATGAAGTATTTTTTTTCTATCTACGTAAATTTTCATTTTTTTTTATGTTAAAATTTATTGTTAAGCATATTACTTATTTCGATTTTATTGGAGTCGCGAAACAAGTGATGGCTGGTTGGTGGGAATGGTGTTTGTCTTGGTTTTTTGGTTTTTTTTTTTTTTTTTTTGTTTTTGTTTGTTTTTTTTTTTTATCTTGTTTTTTTTTTTTTTTTTTTTTTTTTTTTTTTTTTTTTTTTTTTTTTTTTTTTGGGGGATATAAATTTTTCTAATCTTAAACTAATAATAAGAGTATCAATCACCAAGTAAAAGATAAGTTAAGAAGAGAGAGAAGAGAGCGAGAGAGAGCGAGAGATAGGAGAGAGAAGAGTTTGGGTCTCCAAATCCCTTTCTGTCTGCCCTGGACCGTATTGGACCCCTTTCGCTTTGGGTTTTTGAGACCCTTTCATTTTGTACCTGGCCTAATAGTTCTAGCAAATATACAAAGATGACAAGGGCTTAAGCCAATTTTAACCAAAATACACACTAAACAAAAGAAAACTTTGCTTTGGCCACCGTACTTCACCTTCCTTTAATTGACTTCATCTCCTCTAATTTTTGGGGATTCGTTCTCTATTTTATTGGTTGGAGATTCATGGAGAATTTAAGAATTTACGGACTTTACGGCTCTCTCTCAAATGCAAAGGGGAGGCAAATTCATTGCGAACTCATCCTGTTTTTACGATCATAAAAGTAAAGGAACGGGGGGGGGGGGGGATTACATACGACCTAAGCCAAACGTACAGTACAAGAACATACTAAATTGCACAAAAGGGAAGAATTAACAATGTATACTTATACATAAGTTAAAGGATCATAATAAGTCCACTCAAAAAATGACTAAAGAACCTGCTTATCGTTCCAAAAAAATTAAATTACATGTAAATTAGCTCTATGCACTAACGTGATCAAAATAAACTTCACTTGCTTGTCGGCTACATAAATTTATAATGAACAATATTTTTTATGAGAATTAAGTAAAAGGTGAGCCAAGCAAGAAACCTACTGACATTACTACAGCAATATCATAAGATGGGGAGGAAATGTAACAAGCTTTAAAACTAACCATGATAGCGAAGTCTCTCATATACTCTCCTTTTGTATAAATAAACAGATAGGCAAAGTCTCACAACACTCTTCTACTCCTTTTTTAAAAAATAAAATATAGAATAATACAATTCCAACACTAACAAATTTAGCACTTTAGAGGAACTTGAACAAAGGGACATTTTCAAGCAATAAACTCATACTTAATTCCTAACGCTCACAACAAAATACCTTATACTTTGTAAAAGTTTATAAAAAACTGCACATTTAAGGTAGGCTCGAGACCAAGAGAGCGCTCATGCACAAGACAAAAATAAAGAATTAACAACAACACTTTAGGCTGATAGTTAACTTAAACACTAGAGATCTTACAAGCAAAAAAAGTAACTCCTCAACTCTAAGTGCATGGCTTCAGCTGCTGAAATAATACCAATATTTAACTAAATTGATCCAAATCAATTAGACAAAATAAAAGAAAGAGACTTCCCATATATTAGTTAGACTTATATTCCACACTTATAAAGTGAGGGAAATAACTTATTAAAAATTCTAAATGGTTCACTGTTAAAGAGATTTGACGTCCCATTATCGGAACTGAAATCAACCAACTACAAATTCTCGTATTTCAATACGAATGACTGAAGAATCCTACATACTGTGGGCTCTAGAATAGAATATAACATGCTAATTTCTAGAAGCTTTTTGGACTACCAATTCAGTAAGATAAAACGTATCAAAATCTATCCCAACACAATTAACACCGCCATTGTTTAAAGAACAAGAAGAGGACATAGCTACCAATTTAAACAATGAGAAAATATCTTACTACTCTTGAAAACATTTTAATACACTAATAACACAAAAAAAAAATAAATTCTTCACAAAACAACAAATCTTCATACTATTACTTGAATAAACAAAAAAAAGTTTAAAAGCAAGAAAACTTATGGCAACTAACAGTAAAAAAATTAGAGTTCAAACCAGCGTAGAAGCAAACCACTATGCTATTGTGATTGAAATCAATTTTGATAAGTATAATTTTTCTAGGACAAGTGAAAGTAGGCTCTACCAAAAACAAAAGGCCACAGACAAGTTACATCAAAAATCATAGTCGAGAAAGACTTACTAGAATGTGAGCAACTAGCTAACTAATCAACTAGCACAAACTAAACATCTGAAAATTCACTAAAAAATGAGCCAATCACAAGATTTTAGAATACTAAAATATCACTAAGAACACCTAAAACGGAATCTCTAGAAACAACTAACGATCCAAAAAACAAAAAAACCTAGATATATGTTAACCTTTTTTGGGCAGCGAACACGGAAAGGATGTAGGTGAAGCTCCCTGGGTTTTGCTACCTACCTACCATCCCAGCCTACCAAACGGGTCTTAGACAGAGCTGCTGATATTATAACCAAATATTGTTAACTATAATTAGCTATCAATTTAACCAATAAAGAAAGTGACTTCTCATATACTTATTGACCTCATATTCCACACAGTATAAATGTAAGGGAAAGAACGAACTGAATATATGATTCCTGTTAACAGAGTTGGACTGACATTAACATGAACTTAAATCACAACTACAAAGTCTCGTATTTAAATACCGTACTCAAGAATCCTACCAGGATGGTACTCGGGAATAATATAAACCTATAGAATTTCTAGATCTTTTTTGGACGTAAAATTCGGAAGCTTAATCATCCCATAGGACTTGGCACCAACATAAATCTAGTCAAAATCTATCCCTAACATTAACTTCTCCCGTGAATGCATGAAGAAGAAGAGGACCTATCTACTCTTTAAACACTGTTAAAAAATATCTGTATAATCTTGAAAATATTTTATACATTAATAACACCCGCACAAAAAAAGAACACTTCGTATTCTTACACAACAAATCTTCGAGCCTAGTATTGAATAACAAAGTAGCGAAGAGAATTATGCAACTACAATCAAAAATTAGAGTTCAAACGCAGCTTAGAAGACTAAACTACTATGTCTATTTATTGATAATAATTTTAAATAAATAAATTTGTAGGCCACGTAAAGTCGGTCACTACCCAAAAACAAAAAGGACAAAGCAGTGACAATCAAATAGTCAAGTCGAGAAAAACACGCTAGAAATGTTATCAGCATAGCTTAAACTAATCACTAGCACCAAAAGTAACATGAACTAAAATATCACTAAGAACATTAGACAATACCAATTAAGGAAAACGAGGCGTAATAGAGAGATTTTCAGGGAAATTTACCGATCACAGGACCAATTCCCAAATTTAAAATTTTTGTCAATTCCCTTCTTCATAGAATAGATTGATAAAACAGTTAGAATTCGTAATTTCTCAAACGCTGATAATTGTATCCTCGTTTTACGAGCAGAAAGAGGACGACGCGCGATTTGGGTTCAGTGCTGCTGTAAACTTCCCGATTTCCTGTAATCTCGGTAGACTTTTTGTAGACAAAAAGCGCAGGGTGTCGGTGGGCTTAATGCATTTGGGATTGTTTGTGCGTATAGTTAGTAGTTTTGTTTGGTAGAATGGGGTTGAGGGCTGGGTCCTTTTTTGAATTGAAAGTGGGCTGGGGTAATGTTGATTGGGCTACTGGAAATAAGGAAATTTGTGGGTTTTTTTTTGGTCTTACAAAGGCCCCCCATGATAATTGGTTGAGAATATTTGGATAGAAAAATTATCAATAAGTTTCTAATTTTAAAAAACGAAATAAAATAATCGACTTTATTATAAAATAAAAATAACAGAAAAAAAAATTAGATTTAAATGCAACTATTATCAATAGTAACTAGCTAGTAAATATTTAAACAAAGTCACCTTTCAGACATTGTCGAGAATCAACAATGACTAATCATATACATCATTATGTTATCATAATATTGTCTTAAAATTAAACAAAGTGAGAGATTAATCTAAATAACTTACAAAATATTTTAATCTTTAATAAAATCTACTTATTTCAAATCATTTATAATAAAGAAGCTCGATGAGTAAGTATTGTTTACAGACGGTCACAAAAATTGTGTGTCAACAGTTGTGTTGTGAAATTGTCAATGTGTCTGTTGAAGATGCGCGTCTAATTGATATAACTGATGTGCAGCATTATATGTGTGTGATTATGATTATTGTATCATGATATGTGTAGAGTCAGACTGTTCTAAAATAAGTCTACCATGATGTGAAGCATGATAGTGTTGAATTTGATAATTGGTAGCAGCATGATTATGTGTATAAGTCCATGTCCTGTAATGGTGGTTAATTTGAAGAGTGTTCTCACATATAGTCCTCACACCACCTTTGGAATGAATAAATAAAGTTAATTAATGTAAATATGGGGATTCTAGGTAGACATCATATCGTGAGTAGATTATGTAGATCTAACACCACACCCTACTATTCCTACAAACTAATAGTGAATGAAGAAGGTGGATTTTGTGGGAAAACATTATTCGTGAGTTTGAGATGAAGTGGTTAGTCGGACACCTCCTATTCCCAAATTGTTCCAAGAAAGATTGTAGGATTGGATACTCTGTCATTCGTTTGAGAGTGTAGTATTCAAAAGGAACTTCTAGAGATTTAGTACATTTCTTGAGTGTCGATGGAGTATCTTTTTAATCCCTTATCTCTATAGCAATGAATGTCCTAGAACTGCCGTGGGCGTTATTCTTAGCACCACTGAGCTGATTTGAAGAAGGGGTGGATCCGCCACGTGAGTAAAGAAGACGTTCTAATCTAAAGATCAAATGTACCTTTACAAGAGTAACTCTTCGTGAGTTGAGATGAGTTTACTTAGTAGGCAATCTCCTAATCCCCTAACTATGCCCCTCATACTTCGCTATTGAAGATCATGTAAGGCTATGAGAATGACCTTACTGTAGGCAAGTGGAGAGTCCCCTCATCTTGTATGGGGTTAAAATACCGAGATCCATGCCCCACTCGCATGGTAAATATACAGTTAAATCTAGCCCCTACAACTGATGTAATGAAAACTAAGTCTTCTTACGTTGTCTACTTAGGGACTGTTGTGCATGGAGGCTAATATATCTTGCACAAGTAACTTGAAGAAGATGTCTTGGTGTTTTTCTTAGATAAAAATGTGTGTGGGTTAGTACGTTATGTTGAAGTAAGTTTATTATTTCTGTATTATTGAAACATGTTGATATTTTGTCTACTTTGATGGAAGTTATTAAAGATGAGTGATGGACCTATCTAGTTGGATTCCTAAGAGGGCATGTAAGTGGAATTATAATTAAGTGATGCTACTTTCACGATTTTTTTGCCCAACCAACAAAGTGTACTTGGGGTTGTCTTGGAGATGGTCCTCATGTGAAGCTCTTTGGATGTATGTAATGTTTCCTCTAGTACCTTTATAATAGATGTTTGACTTGTTTAATGAAATGAAGTATGCTTATATTAGTCCTTAAAGATCACTTAGGTGGGTATTGAAGATTTGTATGAGCGGATCTCTTGATATCTTAATCTAGGTGAGTATTCAGGTAGAATTAGAGTGTATAATTCTTAGGTTACATCATAGTTTTGTTAAATCGTTGTTAAAGGCTCGAGTTTATGAAGTGGAGTTAAATCCTATAGATTGTGGTCGTGATTTTACCCTTAGAGTTGGGGTTGCTTTTTCCGCCGACATAAAAATGATTCTGTCCATTCTTTTATTTGGCTTTACAAAAATGTACTGTCTCTAATTGCAAAAATGTAATAGTAGAGATACATGTACTTAGGAAAATTTGGGGGTTAGAATTCCAATAGAGTAAAGATAAACAGTGGACATGTAAATGAATAGAATGGAGAACGCGTAAAGAGCTACAAGAGGTAAAAGAAAAAAATAGTCAACGACAGTGTTTAGAGTCGAGGACATTGATTTGTTGAAAACAAGAAATAGTCTATATGAAAGGACCACTAGAAAAGAAGTATAAAGAAAAAAAGTAGTCAATGTCCCAGTGAGTTAGTCAGGATGGATTATTTGGATGAACAACACGAATAGTGTGGGCCACACCACCCAAATTGGATGTGATTGTAACTCCGTCTTATCCCACCAAGATAGTAAAGCCTAGAACTCCAATATCTACAAAGTACGGAAGTAAACATATACAATCCAACAACAATTTCTATTATGGAAACAAGTCATCTTAATCAATCGCCAAACCAGGTTGTCACAAAAAAATGGCCCCCCCTAAAGGCCCCGCCCCCCTCGAATGTAAGTATTAGAATTGAAAATAAAAGAACATAATCTAAATAAGTTTTCTTTCACGTAAAAAACAAGTCTACCACTCGAGTAGGAAAGTTCGCTGACATTACAAGCAACTCCTTCACAATCCTCCAAAGATGCTCACAAATGAAAAAATGAGAGGTATCTACGAAGATTCGAGCTCGTAACCTACAAAAAAATTTGAGAAGAAACTGGGTGAGTACCGAAAACACGCGGTACCCAACAAAGCAAACCTCTAAACAACAATTATGTGAAAAAAAATACGGGTAGTTCCTTACCCCACTATTTAACCTCACACTACACAACTCGCAGTTTACAAAATAACAAAACTCAAGACAACCACACTATATCAATTTACATATTCTCAATAACAACTCAATAATCACAGTCCCAATTTGCGACTAGCGAAACACTCACGAAGATCAGCAAACACTTGTTAAAGTTCGATCATAGTGTGTAATGCATGAATGTAAGATAGTGATGCCTGTCTTCCCTCCCTAACACACCCGCTATCTTGCCAGTCTAGGAGCCATGGGTGACATATTTGTCCAATCCTCTGTCGTTTCGCACAACACCACCCTCGATAATAGTCACCTTCACGGCGCATGATACTTGCCTCTCGAACTAACCAATATCCATCGCGGCACGTGAAGCGACCCTCGAATGGTACATTCTCTTACACAATCCATGTCCTCAAGATACAATGGAAATGACATCTATATGAAAATTAGGAGATAACTATTTTCGATAAACAAAACGCAATTTACAACAAGGAATACAACACCAACAAATAGCTTAAATATCCAAGTCTTCTCAACAAAACCCAGCCCAAAGCACAAGAAAATACAACCGAATTTCATACTCACTTAACAAGGTTTTTAGAATCCCCTTGCCTTAATCAATTAAAAATAATCACTCTGGGACTTGAGCCTCCCTTTTTCGTTAACTTACGAACTCAATGTCAATCTATTCAAAAAAAAATACATATTCACTATAATATTTCAGGAACACAGACATCGCACATTATTAAGTGTGTTACACGTTAACTTAACTTCACCCAATTTATAATCAAATTCATAATTCTTGATGTCAACTAACAACTTGTCAACTATCATATTTTTCAAGTTCCAAACCTAAGTTAAGTCCTGTTTTTTTTCATACCAATTCTATAATTCACAATTGTTCGGTATTTACTCCACACACTACCTTGAGGAATGAAGAACACAAGAACATTAAGAGAAAGGGAGAGATGCTAGATAGAGAAAGAGAGAAACCAATATTTTGGGTAACACGCCCGTGAGTAACCTTCCACGGCTTTGTGTATATAATATTAATAATTCATTGTAATTTTTTGGTTATCGAGAATAAATGAATATAAAAAGTACACATCCTAAACTTTGTGGGATCGGGGCGCTGCCCAGAAAATCGCGTGAACACTAATATATCACAGTACATCAATATTAATCAGGCTCCACAACCTTAACAACATACAATATAACACCAATAATTAATTTTCTATCTTAATTTTTGCAAAACTTGAATTAATAATATGAGAAACAATAGTAGGACATTTCTATAAATTTACTATTCTAATAATTACCCATCAGTCAACGCTAAATTAGTGGAGGTCACTACCACTGGTAAAATTCCAACTTTGAAAAAAGTACAAATATTTAATATATTTCCTTTACAATACTTCCCACAACACCAATTTATAATTTCTATTTTCATAGAATTATTAATAATGCCCTATGATAAAGTTTCCTCGTAAATTGGTGATCATGCAACATTATACTCCACTTACAATTTATATGTCAATTATAGTGTGCCTATCAAGAACCCCTTATTTTAATACAATAAAAACCAGTTATTCACATTAACACCTACCAAAAGTTAAACATAACATATCTCCATCCATTTATATGATTTATTAATTAATACACTCAATCTCTTATACCCTGCCATCAATTTTTTTTTCACGAAAAGGGCCATAAATCCCTCAAAGTCATTTGGAAATGGTACACAATTACCCCTCATCCACCTATTGCCCCAAATACCTTACATCCACCTTTGGTCAACTTTATACCCCTCATTAACGTACCAAAATAAAAATATTAAATAATATTTGGTAATTACTTGGCACTCAACCATTTGTTTTATTTAATTTTTAAAATAATTTTAAACCCACCCATTCCCCACGGCCATTTTACTAAACCTGCCCACCACTTGACCATTTTTTTTTTAAAAAAAAACCATCTATTAACAATACCCTAAACAACCTATTCCTCCATTTTCACAATCTACCGATCATGCAACAACTCCCATCGTGCAACTCCATTGTCTTCCTTTTTCTCAAGTAGAAACTTTCACCGTCTCTTCACGATCACAATCTATAGAGGATATTTTCGTTCAACATCTCGACTTGAACTCAAGTAGAACTTTTTGTGTACTTCTAAATTACAGTTAGGATGTTTAGTTGTTAATAGATGTTACTTGTTTTTGAGAATTCGAATTTTTTTGTTTTTTTTCTATTTATGTTAATTTTTCGTGTATTCATGATTTTTGACATTTTATGGTGATACAACAATTTGTTTAGTGTTGTCTCTTTATGTTAGGTTAATTGTTAACTATGTTTGTTTTTTGTAGAATTTTTTTATTGTTGTCTCAAGTTTGGTCATTTTTTTTCCATTTCTGCCTTACTCTGTCGTTTCTTCTCTCTCTCCCTTCATGTTACATAATTTTTTTCAATCTGTGTTATACATATATGCCTTTACTACTTTTATGTTCTGTATGACTTTGTATTAAATGGTCGATTTTTTTTTTAGATTTTAGGTATGATATTATATATTTTTTGCGTATGCAATTGTTCTTTGAAGCATGTGGTCCCTATTCCCTTTACTCTGGTAGATTCCCTCTGTTTTTTAAAATATTTTTGTGTTTTTGTCTAATATGACCCTTTGCCCTTCTCTTTTTTTTTGTCTATAGATGTCCTTTTCTTGAAGAAGTACAAGGTGGACCTTTTATTATGATTATGGGGAAAGTGGGTAGGCCACCTAATGTTATTTACATTAAAAAATTAACTCATGTTTTGAAGGAGTATGAATCAGATTTATTATATATAGACATGTGAAAGTTTCATGAAAAGGTAGGTTTTAGTAAGGTCCAAACAACTTCTACTACTCAAAAGACACTTCTATGAGTATTATTTGATTGAGGGGGATTCTTGCATATAACAATACAGACCACATGTGTCTATTAAGTTTTTTGTATACTTGAATTTTTTGTTGTAGATGAGGGGGATGATGTGTGTTCCAGCTATTAACTCAGCCACACTTATGAACCATACCTAGTCATAGTAGATGTCGCTATTGGAAGGTGAATCAATGAGGACAGATGCTGAAATGAACCTAATCTAGTCCGCAGTGAATGGTGGGAATAGATGTTGCGCTTAAGTTGAATCAGTGAGGAAGAAAATGATGTAAATGACCTATCAAGGGACGACCCACTAAGAATTGGAATCCTTTAGGTGTTGAAAAGAAAAAAGACACTTATGATCAACTTGACATCTTTAAAGGTGGAAAAGGTAATGAGTTTGAAGACTCTTGATGAAGCTAAAAGGGTTGTAAGTTACTACTCAATTGCTATGAAGGTTGCGCCTCTTAGAGGTACAAAGTGACTCTGTTGAGTTAGAATATAAATGTCTTGTTGGTTTCATTTGTGTGGTCTTATTTCTAAAGATAGAAGGCCAAGATTTACACATAGACTTTGCAAACAAACATACATGTCCAGAAGCATTCAAGAATAGAGGCTCTCAACATCTCTATCACACTACTTCAAGAATAGGGTCCAAAATGATTGTCAGTGGCAAAGTGCCTGAAATGAAAACATTGGTAGATGATAACGCTTACGCTTAATATTGGTTATCAAAAATGAAGAGGTTAAAGATTTGTACTAGAGAAACTTATGGTAGATATTTTATGAGTTTCAATAAATTGGAGGCTTATGCTCAGAGTTAAGGGGCACTGAATGCTTGTTACTATGTAATTTAAACAGCACCAAAGAGGCTTTGTTGGACATGGACAAAGAAATTTTTGAGATTGTATACTTTTGCATTCAGGCTTTTAAAAAGTGTCCAAGAGCTGTTCGATACATTTATAGGGTTAGATTTGGGGGGGGGGCACCTTCTTTTAAGAGGGAAGTTCAAGGAATTTTATGATCGCACTTGTTTCAAGATGCAATGAAGCATTCTATACTGTTGCTTTGGCTGTAATGGATATAGAAACTATTAGAACCTGGAAAGTATTCATTGAGTTTGCTGAGGAACTCATTGTGGTTGGCATAATGGTGAAGGATTGAACGACTAATGTATGATATGCAAAAAAGGTATTTTTGCCAGTGTTTAAAACCGTTTTTTTTATTTCTATTAATTGATCCACTTGAATTTTTTTTTTAAGTTATTTCTATTCTATTTTTTTCTTTTGTATTGTTACAAACAACAACAGGGCTTGATTGGTGTTGTTAGTGCTTTGCGTCAAAAGCCACAACATACATGGTTGCAAAACACATATAAGCCAATTAGGCCTAATTCTTGTAGTGGTGTAACAAATGAAGAAGATGTTTTGGTGGTCTGCTTGGAGTACACTGGGAGGGAATTTGCAGAACAATTAAAGTCCATGTTCTGTGTCAAACAAATAGCCGAAGGTCTTTTATGGTATCCACCACCACATTGGTGCAATGGCTTTTTTTTGACACTGGCTCAAAAACTACTCTTGTGATATAGTTTTAACTAGTCTTTCAACTCATGATTTGAAGCAAGGGCAAGACAAATAAATAAAGATGTTGGAAGACATTAGAATTAAGGTATTGCCGCTATTTTATATAACTATACGATAACATCTAATTATGTTTAAAGATAGTAATATGTTAGGGTACCTGGTATAGATTATATATGTCATGTACATGTTATATATTTTCAGTGTTATCCCCAGGTTCTGAAAAGGTTGAAAAAACTTGAAGAGAGGTAAGAGTGGACGTGAGAGTCTATTCCATATTCTGTGGATTTGTATCATGGTTTCAGAATTACGCACAAGGTTGTCAATTTGTTGCTAATTGAGACGTTGGATATGAGGGGTTGAGGGTATAGATAGAGCTTGTTAATCTGCTAGAAAGAAGTGTACTTGTAGGATCATGGGTTTACAGGAATCCCATGTCACATGCTATTAAAGCATAGACATGATAAAATAGATAAACACTGAATGAGATGCATGGTGGGTATTCCCTAAAAAGCTTCTTGCTTGTATACCAGTGTTGACAACACCCAATTTTGACCCCACCCTCACGACATGAATTATTATCGAGTTTTCTTAATTTCCAAACCATTTGGAATAGCCATTTTTTATAAGCATTCAAGTGTTTTCTCGATTCATTGTTAATACGATTTGGAGAGAACTTTCTGGTTCTAAAGTGATACATGTTATAGGTTTTCTTAGATAATTAGTTTATTTTTAAAAAATATTCAAAATCGTCCCAAATTTCTTTAGTTGGCTAATGCTTTCATTTGAAACTAACTGATTTCTACTAAATTATATGCTTAATTCTTATATTCTTCAGCTTGTTATTCATCTTATATTAACTATGTTAGCTTGTCAAAACTAAAATCTCGTTATGTAATCTATGTTTGATTCATTTTGTTCTAGTCTGGGCTGAATTTGACCATTATTTCATACTAACCCATTTGAGACAACATTTGGGCAGTCTTTCTTTTCACCTTTCTGCCCATTCCCAAATCCCGTCGCCCCAATTTCCCCTTTCCCCTTTATAAATTGATATCCAGCCCACTTCTTAAATCCAAAGCCTCCCAACACACCCAACCCACTTGGAGCTATCCAACCCGCTACTCATTAGTTTTGACCCACTATCTAAGGTCACAAGAGGGTCGCACTTCCAGACGCTCTAACGTCTTCCCAAAGCAAGATATTGGCAGGCAAACGCTTGAACCCCACCAGATCAGATCCCGACGCACCTCTTTTATAACAATTCTGTAGCGATCGTCGACAGCAAGCCATTCGGAAACACTATGATTCACACGGAGTGAGCGGAAGTGAGGATTGTAATGCATTATGAGTTTTTCTTTCTTTCTGGGGCAGATTTGTACGACAAAACAGAGTGAGGTATTACATCTCGTGGTGTGGTTCGTTCTTGCTAAGAAATTGGACTCCTCAAATTGTTTTGGGCCTGTTAGGCAACTATACGACTTTGCCGGTCTCCAGCCAATAACTCTGGAGTATTTTTTCGATTTCAAAATGAGGACTAGGTCGGAATACCGATCGTACCACCACCCCAATTCCCTTTTCCTAAAACCCTAGTTTTTCCCTATATAATATCCTCTCATGTAAAAAAACTGGGGAATTTTTTGGGGTACGAAATTTCTGTAGATGAGAGATACATAGAATCGAAAAGAAAAATAGTTGAAAAGAATATACTAAGGTCGTTAGCCTTAGAAATAAGTGTAGAAAAAATTGTGTTAGGAAAATACACATCAAAAATATAAATGGAAACTTGTCACAGAGAAGAGTAAGTTAGAAGTAGAGGTCGATGAGTTTTCTCTGTTGGTTTTGGAACGAAAGGAAGACTCGTTGTCGGTAGGTGCCTTTTTCTCCGTTTTACTTTTAATAATCAATCCTTTGAAGTTATTCCTCTTGAGTTCGAGGACCTTTCTCATTCCGTGGTTCGCAGCTGCGTGTTTGCGAGTGGAAGATCGTCATTTTTTCAAGCTCGTTATTGTATCTAATCTCGCTGCACCATCACCAAGAGGGTATGAATAGGTGAAGAGGGAGGGATCCCCTGGGCGATGAAGTGGAGAGTAGAGCTAAAGAGTTGCTGGGGTATGTGAGCAGTACCTTTAAATACTCATTTCACTATTGAATGCATGGTTCCTCTCAGTGTGTAGCCGTTGGCTATCGTCTATGTCGAATGGTTCATAGGTTTAGGCCATTCAGAATTTTCCTTTTGAGTCATGTTTAGCTCTTAAAGTGTGGAATCTGTTTAAAATCCTATGTGTGTTGGTTTTTGTTTATTTTACGTTTGTTTTCATGGATTTTAATGTTCTTTGAGCTTATACCTTTGGTTCCTCCTGCTCTTCTTGAGTTTCTTGAATGTATGTTCACATGAGTTCTTTGTTTCTTCATTTGCACATCTGTAACAGTTCAACCCTTATTGGTGTTTTCCTAATAGTCCTCATAGCTTGTTACTTGCTTCTGAAGAGATCAAAGATTTTCCTTCGCTTTTCTTGCTCGATTTTGGATTTACATTTTTTAGTTCTTATCCAAATTAGTATTAGGTTAGTTTTATTTATTGGTTATCCTTATTTTATATATATATATATATAAAAATATATATATATCATAATATATGTATATATATAGTATATCTTATATATATATATAGATATATATATATAATCTTCTTTCTTTTTTCCTGGTTGTCTTGCGGGACAACCTATTCTATGGTTTCATCACTAGTTGTTTAGATATTATTTTAAGTGAAGTTTATGTTTCGATTTCCTTTAAGTATGGGTCGTCCCTGGTTTTTGGTTAAGAATGTGGCATAACAGTGGGGTCTCGATGATTTTGAATATCTTAGGATAAAATCCATGCTACTCTTTTCTTGATCATCCAAGTTGCATGAATGCGCCATAGTCCCCTAGGTTTTACTCGTTTTCTACGTTTGTTCCTTTAGGATGACCTGCTTGGCCGGTCTTTTATTCATACCCTCTTTAGCTGAAGTTTTGGTTTAATGAAGATCTACCATTGTATTGTGCTTATAAGATTGCGATTTTCTCTTGATCTAATTTTCCTCGGGCACTCTAGAGAGAAGTCCTATTTAATAAGCCATTCGTAAGTCAAGTCTACAATTTTCTAAATGTAAGCACTGTCCATTTAGCTAAACTAACCAGATTTGTTGTTCGTGTCTTATCTTGGAAGATATGTTATCAGTTCAAATGCAGATTACTATTCATTACTACTGCCATAACGTCCATCGCTTTGCAAGTGTTGGAATTTGTCAATATTTTTTTAGTAACTTACTATATGCCTAAGAGAGATTTTGTCAACTACTTTTTGTTTGGAAGCATTAATAATGTGTTAAATAGCTACTAAAATTGTTTGTTGATTTATCGGTTTACCGAGCATCATTTTATTGATTCTTCAATTCTTCTTGTTGGAGTTTGATCGAAGATTATTTGTAAGTTTCATTATTTATGGATGAAGCTAATTATGTCCCTCTATTTTTTCATTGACTAGTCGGGTGAGTTTTTTGAACTCCAGCACATCCTTCTTGCATTTTGGGCGAAAGTGATAGAGGCTCCAATATCATTCATCGCCTCAAGCCTTGAAACCGACGAATAGATTCCAAAGTTTAAGGATTGAAGAAGTCGAAGAAGTTTTGGCTTAGGAGATCTTCTAATTTCATTTTTTTTGGGCATTTTTATATTTTGTAATGGCCTAGCCCTTATCGTCTTTTACTTTTTGTACTCAACTTTGTATTATATATGCTTAGTTTAGGACAGGTACGAAAGAAGAAAATGGGTCAAGAACCCAAAAAGTTGGAATGGTCAAACCCCAAAGCAGGTAAGTCCAATTCCGTCAAGCGGACAGGGGGGGGGAAACCGAACGTGACTCAATATCCTCCTCTATCGTCCTTTTACCCTATTTGCTAAAAAAAATTAGCGTGGCGACTCTTTAAAATCGGAATCTTCAAAGCAAATATTTTCAAAATCCCGATAAAACAGAATGGGCGACTCTGATGGGGAGTCAAAAGAGATTCCTAAACCTTAAACCTAACATTATTTGGCTATATCTATATTGTTTATTTGAATTATTGCTTTAGTGACTTTCATTCATTACATATCTAAATTCCGTCAACGACCGTTTGTTTGCATTTCAACTAAAGGAAGATTATGCGGGTTCGCATCGTTCGTTAACAAAAATGTTTCTCGGGACACTCTGACAAGTGTAGTTGGCTACTTGATAGTAACGAGCTTTAACTGTCCAAGCTCCAAGATCGTTCTCTTGGGTAACCCTTTCCACTTTAAAAATACACCCACTCTTGTAACAAACGAGATAGACGAAACCCAATCCCGAAAATTGTGCATTGGCTAAGATTAACCCAACACCCAGGATTTTGGGCCCAATAGAAAGACCACCATGAGTCCAAAGAGCCCACTGATCGATATGACGATCATATTTTGTGTCTTCTGAAGGATGTATTGGGTATTAAATAATTGTTTTAATCGGGGGGTAGCAATTAACTATTTCACGTTTTTGTAGTATGTCCAATCAATTCCTCTTTCAAAGATGGTCCCAGGCGTCTATAGTCTCCGCATATGTGAACAACCTCAAAGAATTGCCAAAAGAGCAAATCTCATTAACCTGGGCACGTAGCGTCAATAATGACTTCAAGGTATGGCCCACGGTTTCAAGGTATCACTCCTCAATTTTTGGGATATGAAAAGAATTGTTTTTTTGTTTTGAGGATTTCGAATAATGACCACGCTAGAGGAAATTAATGATTGGTCTAGACTCTATTGGGACATGTGGTAAAATAAAAGAATGTCCCAAATCATCACTCCTTTTTTGCGGACAGGCCAACTAGTAATATTGAGGACTATGTTGCTAGTGATGTCAAACTGTGGGGACCCACGATTAACGGACTAATGATATTTTTGGAGATGGTGGGTCATGAAAGCTATTTCAGACTGTAATTTTGAA